>JAQIVE010000522.1:0-35928 GCA_034698285.1 Sminthurinus bimaculatus
TATAATCTGTGTAATCTCCAAGTTGTGTGTTGAGCCCACAGTGAAATCGGATCGGAAATGTTTAGAATTTGGGTTTAAGAAGAGAACAGAGAAATTCTTAGTAGATAATATTCGCGTTGTTTGTTGACTGTTGGACGGATACATACAATATACTTATTACGTATGCATTATGCATATTGTACATGTAGATTTGCATATTATTTTACCTTTTGTTGTTGTGCTTGTGTTTCTTAGTTTACCTCCCGAGTTTTCATTTCATAGGAATAATATAACATTATAATTATCCCACTCTTTTGAGGTTTCCCTGCTTGGTTTGCTAGTGACTTTATGTACTTGACTGGGCTGAGAATTAACGAGGATCTTGAAACGAAATCAAGCGCGCAAGATCTCGAGTTCCACGTTGACCACTACACACTAAGCATAATAATATATAGATAAAGTATAAAGCATTTCTATACATAGGACAGCGAGGAGTGAACAGTGAACAGTCAAGCCTCAAGTCAAAGTCAAAATATCCAAAAGTAAAAGTTCCAGTCAACTTCATTTGTAGGCTGTTAGTGTAAACCTGTGAAAAGGGAGTGAACAAAGCCAACTCAAAACAAAAGCTGCTAATAAAATATATTATTATCGTGTTATGAAACAGGGAGTAAATCTACAATGTATGACGTATGCACAGATAGATAGATACGTAACTAACACGTAACACTGCACTAATATAATAATAACAAGAACAACTTGAACATGGGGCTTACTTATTTATAATTTATATAAGACCAACAACAGAACAAAACCAAAGTCTACACGATATGTAACTAGTGTTAATAAAACACAAAAAGTCTTTATTCACTTAGATCACGGTACAAGATTCTTTGGAAAGTTTTACGGCCATTCACTACTGAAACTTGCACTAATAAGTTATCTATCTTTAGATTTGTGCCTCGATCAACACTTTAGTCAAGCAATTACATATTTACAGACTATGCCACGGAGGCCAAATTTTTACCAGATTTATTGAGAATGTCTTGAAATTCGATGCAGTAGCACTCAATTTGAATTAGGAAACCATGTTCAGGATGCAGAAGTAAAAAACTCACAAGTATAGATAGTATTTGGATTGAGACAGATTTTTATGAACCGTGCCAAAAATAATAAGAAAAAGTAAATAAAGAAAGGCTGCGAGTGAAAATGAGAGTGAGAGAAATAGGAGAAAAGGAAATGTAAGAAACAGAAGGAAGGAAAGAGAGAGAGAACGAGCCAGAGTCAGAGTTGAACAAGAGCAATAAACAACTTGTCGACCACGAGTAAGTCATATTAAGAGTCCGCAAATATACACTGCCCATAATTATTATTATTGTTGGAGGGAGTAAAGAGTAAAACCAAAGCCAGCAAACCCAAACACCAAACACCCTAGCACAAGACCTCAGAGATCTATAATATAATATAATCGCGATAACGACGATGATTATTATGATAATGAATACAAAGAATTATGCTTTCACACGCTAACTCAGCACTTCAACGGAACCCAGGACTCGGAATCACAGCTTACAATCAAAGGGACAAGTACAAGTAGGAAAAGAACAAATAGCTCAAGTTCATGTTCAAATCATTTATGGAGAAATACTTGCCTAGGCTTAATAATATTTGCACAAAAGTAGAGGTCCTCCATTTGGTGACAAATATAGGTACATATTGTGTTAAATTAAAGCTACACAATAAAATTATAATATTTGGACCCAACTCCATATTATTATTATTCTGAGCTATACGATGACTATTTAAAACATTGTACAAAAAGCGTAAAATTAATTGTATTTAATGCAGACTACTTTTTTGAACCAAAAAAGTATTAATTTTTTTGAAAAGCCTTAAAGCTCCTTCAGAAAACACGAGTTACCTTATCCTTGCGTTGTATTAGAGGACTTGAAACAGCAAGCTTCAGTCAAAATGATGATGTTATTCAAATTTTGCTCTGCTCCCTAAACATCAAAAGAAAAGGAGTTGAATTAACTAAAATATTGCACAGAGAAAAATTAATTTCCCATAGCATGTTGAACCTTTCTCCTAAATTATGTTACGACTAATATGATTGCGTTATGTGTAAAGTTATGAAGAAAGGAGAGAAAATAAAGATCTCTTTTTGAATTCAAATTCAAATTTTCACAGAGGCCCCTTAGGGAGGGTAGAAACAAAGTTTTGTTTTGTTTTGCTTTTCTTTACCTTGCTTTGCTTCGCTTTTGTTTCATCGCCCCAGTCTTGTTCCCTTGTTCTTTATCATATTTTCACACGGTGTTCGACTTATTCGTTTAGTCAAAAACGGAGAATTTTGCTGTAGGTCATTTCCCTTTTAAAATTTGCCAATTTTATTACGTTGAATGGAGAGATTTTGGCCTTGCTTGCTTCTGATTTTTTCCCAAAAAATAATCTTCACCCTTTCTGCAAAACTTTGTTGTAAACAGATGTACATACATACATATAACCTGTGTTATTATTCTCATCCTCGGCACATACATACACCGTGTAAATAAGGAACATGCTGGTTCTCAAAGGAAGTTCTTTCAGTTTCCCAGAAATTGTATTTTCGAGTTTCCAGCCGAACTTTTTATAATACAATAAGTTCCAAATTCAAGTCGAGCTTCATTTTAAATCACATCAATCCAACTATTTTAGAGGATGAGGAAAGGAGTAGAGAGAGAAGAGAGAAATATTATTACTTTATTACGTTATTTGACATCAAGTTGAGCCTTTTATTTTCCTATAGTTTGAGTTATTCAGGTCTCAGGTACATTGTGAACTGTACATACACTGTACTTTGTACTTTTTGCATGTAAGCAGGGCCAAATGAGAAGTCTGGTAGATATAAAGACGACCAATATATTACCAAAGGACGGGGGTAAACAAACAAGTCTTGAGAAGAACAAGATGAACAAGTTGCACCCCAGGTGACTTTTTCTTATTCCCCTTTGAATCCTTGACTTGGCAATTTTTTAATGGAGAACTTTCTCTCTATACACATACACACAGCTGTGAGATTTCATTTTTGTTATTACGAAATCATCATCAGCATCGTCATCTTCTCCGTCTTGGTTTTCCCCTCCTACCCTTTTCTTCATTACTGTTGTACTATATTGATATTGAAGTGGATGATGGAAATGAAGATGGAAAGGATGGAGGACAGCTGGAGGAATTTTCAAAATTTGAAAGGAAGCAGTCTCATTATATATTGTACATTGTACATCTCACCTCTCTCTGTATTAAATTTTTGGAGAGCAAAAGAGCAAGAAATGGCAAGGGAAAAGCATTTATTCAACTGTAGAAAAATTTTAGTTTTAAATTTCTCGGCCTTTTCATCCTCTTTCTTGTTTACAAATATCCATCATATTACGTCAACTTGCGTCGGAAGTAGGAAAAATAAGGCAAATGGAATGAAATTTCGCCTGCCCTTCGCCTTTTGCCATGCCATACATATGAACACAGTATATGTTATGTAGTGAAGTAGCCGCCGGTTTCTTTCCGCCTTTTTCTTCCTCCTCCAGCCCCGCCAAAGAAGACGGAAAGAGGATTCAATTCAACTTTGAAAAAATATATTAAGTTCCATTTTGTGTACTCTGCCACTTACCCTGGATAGTATACTATGCATTAGTTTGTATACATAAAGCTTAGCATTACTTTGTTATGTACAGAAAAGAGTTTGGGTACAGTGAATCATATTTCTCAATGGTTGTTTTGAAATTTATGAAGTCAACATTTGAAAATTTAAAAATTATTAGTCTGTAACAAAAATATACAGGATTTTCAAAATAATTTACAAAATTTTGTTTTCCTCGTTTACTCGCGTGTATTTAGATGTTTTCCTGGTTGCCTGTCGGCTTCATTAGAGTTTCTTATAAAAAAGGTTTACTGTACCAAAAAATGGAGCGGACTTCCTTCCACGGCAGATTTTAATTAGGTTTCCCTCCCGTGTCAAACTCGTTGTATATATATATACATTACACATGTAAGATACTGCACCTTCGTTTCCACCATACATGCAATGTGTATCACACTTTAAGCTGTAAGGAAAGTGTGCAGGATCAAGAAGCAAGAACAAGAAAGAGAAGTAAGAGAAACGAGACAGAGTTACATGTGAAACGTTGAGCTCCGAGCGTAATGTAATGATGTTACCTAAATGTCGCTCTAAAATTTTGGCCTGAGAGACCCAGCCAGTTCACATTTAAACTCTCGGGATGGGTGACACGCCAAGCAAACCAGAAGTATAGCACACCGAAGAATAACATATAACATTGCTATAGCTTTACACATCCCTTTCCGTTTTACCTCTTTACATCCTTACCTGGTTTCCACATATACCTACATATTTTATTGCACATATGTACAATGTACATCCAGTATAGCATGTACATAGAATGTACAAAGGAAATTGAAGCAAACTCCACTTTTTCTTCTTACTTCTCTTTTTTTTCGTTTTTTTCCCGCCTGCTTCCTCTCGTTCAACGGTTCAGCAGCAACGATATGTATGGCATGGTATGGGGAACGACAACGGCTTTTGTTCCAACTTTTTTCACCGATACCGTCACTTCTCTTAACACCCAACATGGAAATCGAGGATTGACGGTGACGTCTGTACATGCTTATTGCCCATATACATACATAGGCTTGCAGAGCTTTAGCTCCTTGTACCCAGTACACTGAAAACTGCACCCGCATTCCCATTGAATTCAATTCAGCCGAATTGAACTGACTTGAATGTGATGAAATTGAATCAAGTGGAAGTATGGAGAAACATTGAAACGGAGAAAAGTCGCTATTGCGTCTTTTTTCAACTGCTAAAGCGGCGAAACTCTACATACATCTTGTGCATGCATACAGTAAAACCAAGGAAGTCACCCGGCTGTACGGATCCCGATCCCCGTTTTTTAGTTGAGGATAAGAGGTAGAATCAAAATTCATGACTTTTGTACTTTTTAGCTGTACATATGTACGTTGGCTTCAAGCAGGGACATTGAGGTAAAACAGAAACGTGAGCCTCGTTGTATATTGTATACACTATACACATACCATGGATGGTTATCTTGAGCCGTGATGTGCCCACGTATTGTATCTATCTGTATGTGCAGTTGGTTGAGGTAACACTTGTTGTTGGGATTGGGAATTTGAAATCGGGGCTTTGAAGGGAGAAGCAGATTTCTGCTCACTGCTCACCCCGTTTTCCTACAGCTATAGAGACATAAGTATGTTCCCTATCCTACGTATATTTCCGTTTAACTTTCTCTCTTGATTTAAACGGACGGTGTACAGTATCAGTGCAGTACAGTACAGTACAGACAACAGCTGTATAGATAAAAGGGCCTAGACTAGAGATTGAATGGATGGATGGCTGACTACGACTATGGTGGTTGATGTGGATGTGGGAAAGGGATGCTATTAAACAAGAATTTTGGAGCAATAAACCCCGGTGGTCGAAAGTAAATTGGCCTCCTGCTCCCATCCTCCTCATCTCTTCTCTTATCTCCCCACCGTCTTTCCACTTCTTCTTCTACTTCCCCACGTTCATCCTCATCTTCATCCTCTGGAGCTGGTGCAATTGTCTTTGGTGTTACATACACAGCTCTGGCCTACTGACTACATACACATACTCTGTCGGGGCATGGCATGGAAAATATCCGCTTCGCCATCTGGTCCAATGTCTTTCTTACTCCTTTTCTTGTTCACCCAGAGACTTCCTTCACCTTTAAACTCTCCTTTCTCGTATATACACCCCAAGTTTCTAGTCAAACTCTTAACAATCAAATTCAAGACACAACCCCTGCATGCTGCTTCATCGCCTTGTGCTAAACTAATGTCTCCCTATAAACTTGCTTAACTTGTGTTTGTGTGCAATGTGCTCCTAATTTTAACCCACAAAGCCGCCACCAATTTCAGCCACCACCACCACTACCAACATCCACCGCACCACAGCACAGCACGCAATAAGATGAGAAGAGACACCCAAAATGATATTACCCAAAATACATAGATTTACATGACAAGTCTATTTATTTAGGGAGAAAGCTGCACGCTGCACTGTATTACGATTACGAGGCTAATCACAAAATATTATGGAGAAGGGTAAAAGGACGACGAGGGCTTCACGTGCGGAATCGGAAGGCTAATCGGAAGTCAGTTACACATTACTATTTATGAACTAACCATATGTATAAGGAAAATAGCGAGAGCCCAGGCTAGAAATCTGGAAATAACCAGAGGAAAGGTGTAGGTCACGTTGGTGCAGAAAATTGAGGTTTACAATCACACGAGGAGAGAAACCAGGGAGAAAATGAAAGGAAGTAAGGCGGATGAACATGGACATGGACGTGGACATGAAGATGCAGGGAGTTTAGCTGTTGGTGTTTGTGCATTGTATAATATACAGTATACATACACATAAAATCAAGTGGTGTAACAGTCTGTTTAGTCCATGTCAAATACATACATATGTATACACATAGTGAAAGAAACCAAGATCCAGGATCATGTAGATACAATGTGCGGTGCAATGGTATGGAATGGAATGGAATGCAGGAAGATTCACCAGGCGCAGGGACTTTGTAACTAGATTAGAACCTCAACTTGTATAGTATAATCCGGTGTAATCTGTCAAGATTTATGAGGATATCTGCGGGGAAACCCCACCAGATATTGCGTACATAATGAGGCGTGCACCACGCCAAACACCCAAGCAAATCTATACAACGTACACCATACACAAACGTGGGAAACCATCGTATTTTCTTGTTCTTCTTCTTTCCTTTCATGGGTGTAAAATTTGCATACGAATACAAATACGAATAGTTACATGATGCATCATCGTCATCAACACCAACATCATCACTCGAGCATCATCCGGATAATAATATCAAAAAGACAGCCTTGAAACGGCAAAGATGATGATTTTCCCTAGACAAGCGGAACAAGCAACAGCGTAAAATGTACATCATGTAAACAACTACAACATGATTTCATTCATACAATACACTACACAATACACCCGCGCGCTCGTCTATCGTCTCGTCTCGTCTGTTGAGGTTGGTAAAATTGTCTCGTTCCATTCAGAATTCAGAACAACAACAAGGACAGGACAATGTTGTACAAAGTATCTATACATATACGCAAAAATATCCTGCGTAAACTGGTTCCATATACATTATACAATATAGATAGATAAAATTCCATTAACGTAATAATCTTGTAAGCGGCGAGAAAATGTAGAGCAAGAGTAGATCATATCAGAGCGATGACGGATTTCTGTTCCAAGCTTGATGATAAAAATGATCTTCATCGTCACATCACATGGAGAATGAATTTAGATCTTGAATATTTGCATACGTGTTGTTGTCTTTTCTTGACTCTGCTTTGCTTTGTCAGTAAATGTTGAAGGGGGCGAATGAAACGACGTAAATAAATATTGTAAATACGATATACATAGCATACACGATGGTAAGATGGAATGACGACGATCCTCATTCTGATGACGAGCAAGATCCAATTGAGCTCAATCTGAGCAGAGCAGAGCAGAACCCCTGACGATGACAATGACGACAATCTTGGTACACAAGCAAAAGATGAAAGAGTAACCTTTTTCTGCTTGGAGTACGACCAAGATTACTATATAACTAAATGAGAAAATGTTAATCAATCTGGGACGGTAATCTTACTGTTATGTCAGCATTCAGCGTATGAAGTATGAATACACACATACACATGTAATTATATTGCAGGGAAATAGAATTCTTCTATAATAAAATCAGAAATCGAGATCTTCTGGGATGAGAAGAAGATAAGGATGAAAAGAAAGACAAAGATGATGTTTGACGTCGGATTGTCGCTCCGTTTCTCTCTTTTATTTGGATTGCTGGCTGAGGAAAGGTGAGAGAGGGTCAGCGGAATATCAAAATAAGAACAATAAAGAATAACTGAAAACTCGCTACCACTCGATTCGCCTAAACTCAATTCAACGCACTCCCTTGATGATTTGATGACGAGAAAATGGATCTTTATTTATGTCTTCATGTCTTGTCTTGTCTTTCATCCATAATCTCCACGGAGCGGAAAATTGCTTGCGATTTGTCGTCGTCCATACAGAAAAGAAGAAGAAGATCTCGGGCCGATTGCAAGACGATTTATTTGTCTTTCTCTGCTCCAGCAAAAGCCTTTCTATAAAAGCCGCTTTTGTTTTTGTCCCCGTCTCTTCATTTCTTCGTCTCCCTTCCTTTCATTTCTGTCTCTTTGCTGCTTTTCTGCTTTGACGACAGTTCCACTGTCACTTTTACTTTCATTTTCACTTTCACTCTTCCCACTTGGAAATGTTTAGTTACATTTTCCCTGACTCTTAGATATTTTCGAGACAAACCACATGTACATGTACATACATATGTATGTATAAAATAAAGCCAAGTGAGGCAAACCGCACCAAAGGAATGTCAATAGAGGAATTAATCCTGTTGCTTTGTCATTAAGCGTCGCTCTGGCTCTCTTCTTTGTTTTCTCGGTCTGTGCTAGTTGTCCCTCCTTTTCTTTTTCCTATCTCTCTCCATACATATTGTACATAATGCAATAGTATCGTGACTTGATTGAGATTGTGACGGTGACAGTTATATTCCCATTACTTGGTGTGTTTGCACATACAGCATACAGCCGTTGGCGACTGTCTATTGTCATGGTAATATTGTATTATCCGCTAGCTTGCCTTCTACTCTCTACATACTCCTTTCCAAAAACTACAAACAAATCGTATGATAAAAGAAAATGGGAAAGAATATTATGAAGAAGACTCTGTTCTTCTTCTGTTTCTTCTGCTTATCCTGCTCCTGCTGCTTGAGGTTTGAGTTGAGTGGGCAGTCAGTTTTTCGTTAGACGTTAGTTTCTAGATAACAGCGAAAGGAAAAGAACAGAACAGAGAGGGATGAACAGAAAGGAGTAACTAACTGTGCGAATCGTGAGTCTCTCTGCTTGAATCTAAGAAGTTGTGTTTGTTCACCCATTGCAGTTTTCGTCAATGTCAGGAAAATGGAGAAAATGGAGGGAAATAAAAGGGAAAGAGAAGGAGGCGAATAAAGACAGATAAAGGCGACTACTAAACTTTTTCTTCTTCTTCTTTTGCCTTTCATTTCGTTTAGAGCTCAAACCAACCCAAGTAAAGCAAAGCAAAGCACTCCTTCCTTTTGCTCTCTGCTCGTGTTTCCCCATTCAATTTATAGTTGCGTGGTCCCTTTCATACGGCGAATTCGCCATGCACTGGCAATGGCAATTGCAAGGGCGATGACGATGGCGATGGCTCGCGGTTCGCTGTCATCTCAAGACAGAGAACAAAGCGGAGGCAGGAGAAGAAAGTACTCATTTCCTTTTGATAACTTTTGAGATAAAATTCTCACAAGAGGTTGCCAATGCCAATCATTCCTTACCATGTCCTTCTCCAGCTCCAGTTCCAGCTTCAGTCTCAGCTCCAGTCCTTACCAGCAAAGAGATATATGTATGCACCAAGGGCAAGAGAAGGCTGAGGATGAGCAGAGACTAAAATCAAAACCAAAACCAAAACGAATACTCTGAAAGAGTATATAATATATACATACAGAGATTCTCAACTCGGCTCGAGTTAAACCTCAAGTTTCATGAGAACACAAGAAAAGAACAAGATGGGATAGATAGGAAGATGAGTCTATAGGAGTTAGTACAAAACTGGAGGAAAAACGAACAAATGTCCCAGCTTAACATACACATATGCATTTACTTCATTTAGAACAGTCGTTCACTGGGGAAAAGAGTAAGGCTTCTTGTGAAACCAAATCATGGCATTCGTTTTTGACCTAATTTTAATCTTTTATTATTTTCCTGCTGGTGAATTCCTTGTCAAAGTTTTTATAACTTCAACACGTTTATTGCCAGATAATATCTACGAGGAAAATTATTTTAAAGGAATTAACAGTGTCAACGATTTTTTACATTCTGTTGCGATATCACACAAAAATCACATTACAAATTGACAAGAGAATATTTCATAAAAAAGGTTTCATTTGAAGTCCTAAAGCACAAGTTGTAATCAAAAGAAGAAATGGAAATCCAACATGTGACATTGTGCTCTTGCTCCTTTTATTTTGTGTAATACGAGAAAATAATAGAAAAAGTGTTGTTAGTTAGTACGGGAAGTATGTATCCATCTATAATAGGATATCTTTCTGTATACATACATCTAGGAGCTGCATGGCATGTAGGCAAGGAAATCTTGGTTGAAATGAGGATTAATTGGCAAGGACGAGGACGTGGATCTGTGGATTACCATAATAAATTAGTTTAGAGTATGTTTCTCTCTTTCTGTGCGGTTTTCACCAAGTAAAACTGTGTTGAGGCCCCAGGCTGCCCTCAAACACGTAAATATACATATAGATAGAGCAAAAGAAGAAACAGCCGAGGCAGCAGAATACATGGAAATCCGAATCTGATTCTGAATCCGGTCCGTGTCAAAATGTCGTTACTTCCTCACACTAAACCAAGTCAAGTCCTTGTATTTATGTATGGATGGATGTAAGCACGGCATATAATATTATGTATATAGAATAGAATGCACTGACTAAACAAACAATCCAGCTCGCAATGAACTGAACTGAAATAAAAGCGGGAAAGGAGAGAGAAGAGGGCAAGTGCAGTGGAAAAAACGGGAAAAGGAGCATAAAGACGACGTTCCAATTTCTTCGGTTTAATACACACAGTATGTATAAACTGTGTATGTGCACTGCACAGTATGCAGCCTCTTGACCTGACTTGACTTGAGACTGCCACGACTCTCTCTTGGAAAAACAATAAAGGAGCGAAACTAACTAACTAACTAACAAACCTCAACCGCAACTTCAACTCCAGCCTCAACTCTCCAACTCCAATTTCAACTTCAATTTTAAGGAGCCAGCTAAGAAAATATAGATAGTAAAAATCCATGAAATTTCCTGCATGTATGTGTTATTAGACTGCTACGCCATAATTTAAGGAGATCCAAAGAACCACATGGCAGGAAACCCCAAAAATGTAATGCAAAGGAAAGGAAAGCAAAGGCGTGAGCATAATCAGATCCAATCCAATCGAATCCACACACTGTGTCTGGTTAATGCAGTGGAAATGTCAGACGGAAAGGGAGCCAAGAAGAGGAAGATCTTTTTAACATGGTTCAATATCCATATATCTGCCATAACTGTATTCTTCCAGCCAGCTCGCTCCCATTCTTCTCCTTCCATGTACAGGGCCTCCAAATCCGAATTTTCCTACTATTTTTCTAAAAATGTGAGCAATAATATGGAGATTCGAGCAAAACTGAGGGAAAAGTTCAGTATGCTTCTGCTGCCTTTTATAATTGTCGTGTTGGACATAAAATGCTTCAAAAATTTCGTACCTATTTAAGATCTGCTCAATTATTGCTTTCTAAAATCAATGGCGACTGTTTATAAATGAAAAAGCTTTCGATATTTTTGAGACACCGTGTACATGAAATTTATGTGAAGTTTTTGTGCCTATACTTTTTGTAATAAAAATTAATATTAGTCTCTATAATTCTTGAGATACGAAGGGAAAGGAAGGGAGGGAGAGAGAGAGAGAGAAAGAATCTCTAAATTATTTGAACAAAATGAGAGGAGGTGACGTGGATTTTGGAACATACATAGACTGTAGATTGTAAAATATGGAGTGTGGAGTTGGTCTTTTGCTCTATGGATATACATAAGGTGAGCCTTTCATGTATATTCTTGTGCGCCGGAAAAGAGGCATAAAAGTCTCTCATTAATTCATGGACGAGAGTTTGAGAGAGTCTTTAGGAAAATTTCCTTATTGGTTTTCTCTTTCCCTTTATTGAGTCCTCTTCTATGTACGTCTTCTACTTGCTTCTTCTCCCTTTATTCTTTCTTTGTGGGCTCAGGCCAAAACTCATGTCCAAACCCAAACCCACGCCAAAGGAAAAACAGAACGTTGAACACTAAACTACTAACTACATACAGTATACAGACTGCAAGTTTGAATGAGTCAACTCCATATTTTCCCTATTAAAGAAGATATTAGTAGAAAGAAAATGGAGAAGAGATGGGTGATTATTCATTCTTCATTTTGATCCTCATGCTCTATGATTTGCATCATAAAATATCCCACCACTGATTGTCTCACCCGGGAATGTCTAACTATCGACCAATTTTTTCTGATTTGCATTTCATGCATTTTTCTTCCTCAAAAAGATTATGATGCATATCTATGGTAAGTACAAAAATACACGCATCAAAAGTTCAAATGCAATTCTATGATATGATAACAAAGTTAAGATAAAGAGAATCTCGAGTAGAATTTTTCCTAGAAAAATCATTTTCTTGGTGTATTACGCGATATCTAAAACCTTCGTAATGTCCCACACTTGATATTCTCGACGGTGACCGAGTCAGTCGTTTGTTGGAAACAGGAGGAACGAAAAAGCAAAGAAGAATAAAGTAAGTATAGAAGCTTGTGAATGAATTCTTCATTACAATGCAATGCAATGTGATATGAGATGATATGATGGGATGTGATGTGACGTGATATAAAGTGACGTGACTTGAAGTAGGGTCGAGAGAGTGAAAGTTAGTGAAGGTGGAGGAAAATGAAGTTTCGATGATTGATGGAGCTCATAATTGCCAAGAGGCTGGCTCATGATTCTTCCGTCTCTTCTTCTATTCTATTCTATTCCTTTTCCGTTTCTCTCCTGGAGAAACTCAAGAATGAAAATGAGGTGTCTGCCATAAGTGTATAAGTATATGTAATATGTACCTACGCAGTTTTATTCTTCTTTTAATCTCTTTTGTGCAGGGCATCTGCCCTCCGCATGTTTGACACTGCACACGAGTCGAGTTTTTAGTTTTGGCTCTTCTCCCTTGATTCCTCAATGCTGCTTTGGAGACTCGATTGGAAAAGACGTGAAGAGGCCTCTCCTCCTGGCTTTTCCACTAACTAGATAGGTAGATATATAGATATATACTCTTTACCCTTATTCGATTTTCTACCGTCCCTTTTGTGTCTTGCTGGATGCCTCCTCTTTCATTTTCAAAAGTGTACAGTGTACAATACACATGTACAATGTACAAGAAAGTGAGGTTCAGCCTACGCGTAAAATGACTTGACGTGAAATAAAATGAAATGAAGTGAAGTGCGGCCAAACTATCCGACAGAAAAAGAGAGAACAAAGGAAGGAGGGAAAAATGGAAGACACAATGATCATAGTCATAATAATAACAATAATAATAGTCCTAGTACATGTGTATAGGTGCTTACGGCTTTTATACACTGTAGTACAAGGTGAGAAATCTTAGTGGGCGAGTTGATGCCGCGTCATTTCATTCAATGGATCCATTTCTCGGCCATCTCAAACCGTCTCAAATAGAATTTGTGGGATCTTCACAGGATCATCATCATTGCATTGAATTGCATCGAATTGCATTTCATTGAGTTGAGTTGAATCGAGAATCCAGTTGGGTTACTTTCTTATCAATTTTCCATGTGTAAAAGTTTCCGTATCTATCTCTGCCTCTAGTAGCTACTGGACAAACTCTAAAAGGAAAAAGCAGAGAACAAAAGAAGGGAAATGATGGGGGGATAAAATGCGTCGATTCCCTTTGCTATTGTATCTTATGTGTGTGTGTGTATCTCTTCCCTTCTTGAAAATTCCTTTTCCTTTTCAAGATCTTTAGCTGTGTATAGTGTAAGTAAGTATAGAGAAAGTATTGTGGAAGACAAAAAACAAGGGAAAGTATCGACACGTCCGGCCTGGCCGTTGCTGTTGCAGTTGCTCAACGCGGACATTAGGCATTAGCCACACCATGTATCTGCTATGTATTGTATTTTGTATTATATGTAGGTATGGAATGAAATGGAGCACCGCGACACGACACACATTTGTGCGGTGTGATGATCTGAATCAGGAAAACTTGTGTAATGAGGATGGCTCTCGATTCTCGATTCTGGATTCCACAGCTAAGCACTAAGAACAAAAGTATCTTAAAGCTGTAGCTACAGTTACAGCTACAGCCGGAGCTTGAAAGAAAAAACCTCAAGTTGGAGCAAGAATCAGAATCAGTGAATCAGAACCAGGCTTAAGAGTTTTCCCTCGTTGCATGATACACGTACATACAACGGACTGTATTGCAACGTTCAATACAATACAAAATACAATAGAATTCAATGCATTACATCTTTATGCGCGATTTTCCAGGGCATTATAGGTAGGTAGACAAGATGGGGAAAGTAAAAGTAAAAGTTGTGGGCTGTGAGTTTAAGGTCTCTTGACGTTGATCCTTTTCTTCGGCTGTGCATTGTCTCGATATGACGGCCTCTATCTTTTACTTATTCCTTTTTTCATTTTTAGTTTTTTTGTTACCATTTTGCCCTCGTACAGACCGCAGTCTGCAGTTATGGACGGAAAATCCTCAGAATCACAATTTATTGTTCTTCATTTTATTTGAGGCGATTTGACTTAAAGGTTGAAAAATTGAAAAATCTCAATCATAACTCCTTACAATATACAATGGTTTGCTGGGATTTTCTTTCATTTTTAAACCTTGGTCTATGTGCTTAATACAGGTCGTATAATTCTATTGTACAACAATACTACAGATAGTCAATTCTTCTTAGTACGAACATTTATACGAATGACTGTGACCGTGAAGGATGTGAAATGTGAAGCTTGCTCCTACCATTCTTTTCTTGTCCATGATCCACATTCGAATTCGCTTGAATTTGAATTCAAAATTCAGCGAGTTCATTCTTAGCTGAGTTCTTGGGTTTTCTTTGAAATGGAGAAAAGAAACTTTATATACTCACTTTATATGTGTACGTACTATTGTTTGCCCAGAAGGGAGTTACGGGTGACCATTGAAGGACCATCATTCATGAGGTTTTCTTCTCCCGCTTCAATCATCAATCATACATACAGATACATGGAGAGTATAATGGAGATAGTGAGGCCAATATCATATCAAATTCTGAACTTATATCTGAAGCAGCATTTACGTTTTCTGTACAATATTATGGAGGTTTTGCCAGTAAAGTTTCTTTACTTTTCTGGCCCCATCTTTTTTTCGTTTTAAAAATATTTTCAACAGGAAATACCAAAAATTTTAAAACAAATAAAACGTTTTCAATGTGCAAAATTTCTCTAATACGTACGCTCCGTTTCTGCTATAAAATCCAAAAGAAACCGAGGAATGGGAAATGTATTGTAGAAAGGCTAGAAAGGAGAAAACGAGGGAAAAGTCACGATGTGTTCCGCGTGTGTGCACACTTGAGAGAATAAAAACATTCACTGCTTCTCCATACTTATATAATGTATATGTGTAATGTGTATTATTATTCATATGCACATACAATGTATCCCAGCAATTGCATATACACAAGACACAAGCAAAAACGTCTTCCTCTAACCTTTTTTCTACACTTTCTGCTGTTCTCAAATGTATATGTATGTTTTTCCGTTTTTTCTTCTCCGTTTTGGTCTTTGCCTTCGTCTTCCGTTTTCTCTGTCTGCACTTTTTACATCCTCATCATCACATTCCCATCCACATCCCCACATCTTCATCTTCATCCCATCCTCTCCGGCTTTACAAGGTTCTATCTATACACAAACAAACAAACAGATCGAGAGATGAACTTGCACAAAATCTCAGCCTCTTCTACTTTGTATACTGTATACATAATACATATACGCACAATCTGTCCGTGTGTGAAATTGCTACAGTTCTCCATGGTTAGCACACAGTCAAAGAAGTTGCTGATAGTGGGTTAGAGCGTGGGTTCAAGCGTTTTATGATGATCAGCTCAACGCCGAGTGAGACTGAGACAGAGACAAAGATAGAAGAGCCTTGCCGTTTTTTCTCCATTCTTCAAACAACTTTGTACAAATATAAGAGAAAAAAGAGAGTGTGTGTGAGTGCGACCACACACGGAGAAAACGTACAAGAGAAAGAGGAACACACACGTATGTATGTATGTATGCATGTAGAAACGGGGGAAATAGAAAGTGTGACCATATCTCTGATACTGTTCTCAGAGGACAAGAACAAGAAAGAGAATTTGTATGTGTGTGTGCAAGGATATGACGAGAGGAGATAATGTGTGTGGAGAGAGTTGAAATTCATGGATTATTCTCGCCGGAGTTTCCTTTAATTGACTCGAATGGAGGCGTTCAAGTGTCGACGGAAGAGGAGGGAAAACCAGGGGAAGAACATGGATACTACGGCTATGCATGCATGTATGTAGTATGCCCTTCCCTTTTCTCTCTGTTTCTCTCTCTCTTGCATAGGCAGTTGCCCCTTTGGGACCCCGAATAATATAATAGAAGTGATCATTGACTGCGTCCTCAGCAATTTGGTGAGACCGCAGGATTTTCAACTGCCAGCGAGACCAAGACCCACACAAAGAGCCAAGCCAAGCCAAGACTCTGAGAATCCAAGACCTGGAGAGAGAGAGAGACTCCAGACCAGACCATTTTGGTAGTGCCAACCGTTTTTCGGCATAATTGCAAATGTGTGGTTTTTCTTGTACATGGGAGGGAAACTCTCTCATACATACATATACAATATACATACATAAAATGGAGGAGGAGATGCTTGCTTGCCATGGAATGACAGCTGCTGTGTCAAATGGTGGCGGTGAAACTCGTCCCACAATAACAATCACACAATGGAAACGAAATGAAAATGAGGATTCGGCTCTGTTTGTTGGGTGTATGTATGTGCAAATAAGTGTGTGTGTGTGTTTGTATGGAAGAGAGACAGAAAGAGACGGTGTGTTGTCACAGCACAGCACAAAATACGGGAGAATGTGTAGAGTGTAGAAAACTGGAAACCTGGAGAGTTGCTTTGCTATATGTAGTCCAAGTTGCAGTTGGAGTTGGCGTTGAAGTTGGTTCGTTCGAGTTGGACGGGGAGGCGGACGACTGTCCTGGGAAAAGAAGAAATCCCGACAGTTGAACAGTGGAATGGAAAAGAATGGAATGAATGCAGACTCTGCGAGTGGAAAGTTAGTTTAGCACTCTTCCCTGAAATTTGTGTGGGAATCCACCTGGAGCACGTGCTGGATTGTGGATTTGGGTTGTGGATGACTGGATTTCCTCTACTTTCCCAACATCCTCTTGGTATAGCTTGCTCTGCCCTGCTCTGCTCTGCTCCCTTTCCATTAGTTTGGCCTCCACGTTTCTCCTCTGGTCTGTTCTATGTCATCATAATATTTTTATTGGATCCTCTCGTCCTCGTATCCCTTTCTACAATAGTTAGAACCGTAGTTTAGACCCGGTAATCTGTGTCACTATTTTTCCGCTTTTAAATTCAGCATTCTGATTCCCAAGATGGGAAAAGCAAATAGAAAAAGTATAATATGCATGTATGTAGTATAGCCTGGAGAAAATCAGCGTATTATACAATTATTTGATGGAAAACGATACAAGTCCAGCCAAATCGATGTGATAATGTAAAGTTATGACGAGTGTCTACCGTCGACAGGATATTTATAGGAATGTGCAAAACTTTTATGATTTTCCCTGCATATGCCATCACAATACATACATATGCAAGAAGCTAAAGCTTTAGATTGGGAGTCTTCAGACGTCTTAAGTGTCGTCGTCACATTCTCATCCAAAAAAAGTCATATTCAGATCTAGGTCTAGGTCCAAAAACACGAGCATTTCCTTCCCATATCTCGAATATCCGCTTTTCCCTGTAGATTTTGTATAAATAATCCTTAAATTTCTCATCTTATAATTTTGAGACTTTTTACATACATATAAACCGTCATAATATGTTATAATAAAGAGTGGCCCGCTTTCATAACATCATGCGTACTTATCTATCTTTCTGTGGGTATAAGGTGCATAAAATTCTATAATACTCTCCGCTATAAAATAATATTTCCGCATATATTATCCACAGAAAAATGAGCACGAGTCTCTATTTGACACTTTCAATGACTCGAGCCGAAAAAAGTGGGCGAACCTGACTACGTTTACACATCTACATTCTACATGTAACAAAGTATGTAGATTTGAGCATGTGGATTTTCATTTCAATCTTTTATTTCCATATGCCTCCTTTCCCTATGACAGATGCTAACTATGTATCTCTGCCTTTCCGTCTTCCTGTCTCATTTCTGTGGAGGGGCTTGCCTTTTATTTTAGTACATAATATGTAATACATTGTACGGACGTACGGACGTACTTTTTGGTGTATTTTATGGAAGCACGTTGAATAAAAAATAAAAAAGACACAAGAAAAAAGATGAAATAATAAAAAATATTATATTATACGGTTCCTTTAGTCTTTATTACAGCGAATGTTTTTTTCATTTCCAGGAAATTTCATCCTGTTGCTCCAGCTTCTCGTGATTTGACTTGTCCCTCCTTCTAAAAGATGATCATGATGATGGTGCTACTTGAGCCTCAACAACTGACTTCATTTTAAACATATTGAAAAAAGTATCAGCCTACATATTACTCCTAACTGGAACTATTCGTATCATCATTTTAATAATCCGGCCCCCTTTTCTACACGAACCGTGAAATAACTGGAAAAACCCCAATTTTACAGAGAGGAAAAAGTGAAAGTGGAAAGAAAGTAAAGAGCTTCAAATTTAAAGTGAAAGCGGTAAAGTTGTGAAACAAAAGGAAAGAGAAACTTAATCAGGGTTTGGAAAGAGACGCTCGACATTTGTGAGGATGGAAGGGTCAGAGGGTTATACGAACGATACGTATTTCTCCTCGCTGGACGAGATGAACGGGACAGTGGCCCCGATTGCGGGCAATGTGACGGCGGTGCATCCCCGCATGTACTGCGGAATGGGCTTCGTCACCTTCCAGATGGCGTACGGAAGTATTCATGGCTACACTTCCCTCGTCGTCTGCTTCTTCGGCTGCCTTGCCAATTTGCTCAATCTCATCGTCTTAACACGCAAAGCTATGATAAGTGCGACCAACGTGATATTGACGGGCCTCGCCCTCGCTGACCTTCTCAACATGATTGAGTACATCCCCTTTGCCGTCTATCGTATCTGGGTGAGGAAGGACTTCCCCTATGGATGGGCCCTCTTTATCCTCGTCCACAGCAACTTTTCACAGGTATGTAAAATTATACGTATTCTTTTTAATAAATCCTAATAAATACATACAGATATTATAAAAAACCAGAATTTTTCGCATTTGATTAAATCGAATTTTTTATTATTACTATCCCAGGAAAAACGTTAATATAAAAACGAGATGAGTGGTCTTCAGCATGAAAGATTTTCCCAGAATTTACCGAAATTAAATTTTTGTGGAAATCTAAGTCATGTTGAAATTTGTATTTTTTTCAAAACCTTGTAAGTATACTTCGGTTGAAAATCCAATTTTTAACTCAGTCCTATCAATTTTAAGTCCAAAATAGGCCAATTTAGGAAGTTTTTATCAACGCTTCAATTTAAGGATACTTTTGATCAAAGGTGTATTTTTTACAACCTATTTACTACTGATTGCTTTGACAAATATTTAAAGTTATCAAAGTCTCTACCACTCCGTTCAATAATTGACAGCGGACCTTATACATACAGTCCGCATCAAACGAACGCCTGTGTGTTTGTACCTATGGCATCATTTTTATGACGACAACTCAAACCAGTTAAAACTTTGATCAAACGCATCAGTTGACTGACCATTTTAGCGTAAATACCTCGCAAAATTTTTTTTCTTATAACCCATGTTATGTAACACGCGACACAGACATGTAAATAGTACATACAGTTATCGATTAGTATTACACAATAATTAGATATTTACTACATAATACTATTACCCAATAAATGTGTACGTATTCCACATTATATTGCCGTTTTACTTCCTAATTCATAACTCAAAAAATCATGCAGCATGAAAGAGGGGGAATATCAAAAAACAATAAATAAACAAATAAACTCCATGTTCTCCAATAAAGCGTCGAAAATGGAAGTAAAAGCCCAACTCGACGTGTCAACTGCATGCAGTCAGAGCACAAAGGAAAAATCACTGTTGCATTTTATTATTCCATCCCACAGCTATAACCCAAGGTTTGGAATCAGAATCAGCTTCAGCTTCATCTCCCCCACTTGAGAAAAAGGAACAAAAAATACACATAGGTACATATGTACAATGTACATGTAAGAGAAAGGGTAAAGGGAGGCCAAGTGAAAAAACATGTGGCGAAAGGGGAAAAGTCTAAATTTTCCATTTCACTAGCAATGCCCTGCCAAATTCTGTTTAAAATCCACAAACAAAAGCTCATTGACTTGGACACTGAGTCGAGTCATATTGCCCTATACACATTACACAAAGTATCTTATATAAATATGAGTGTATGTGTCGGTACCATTAAAGTGAGTTTGCCGTTTGCTTCTCCTTTACTTTTTGATGTGGCGGGTATATGTATGTAGTTTGTACAGTACAGAGGAGGAGGCCGAGGACGATAAGTAGAATAGGAAGTTGGAAGGAGGTAGACTTGGTTCCTGGGCTTTTCCTCTCATGACTTTTCCATTGCAAATACTCGTACACATACATATACATGTGCCATGAATGTATGAATGTAAGGACGAGGGAAAGCAGCTTTCTCCGGAGAAAGTAGCCGTAAAACTACGTAGCGTTACTCGCAAACCATACACACATACACACACATACACATAATACACACGTGCACTCATCAATCTTCCCATTGAAGCTCTATAATTCACACTGGTGTGTCCAAAAGGAGAACATGAAATATCGTCATAAATTATAGAGCGGCGAGAAGCAAGATACCAGAGAAGAAGAAGGGGACGGAGAGGCACAAGGAAAAGGAACACCGAAGAAAACTTTAGCAGCTTTCTCTGTTCTCTCTTTCTCCAGTCTTTTGTACAATATGTACAGTGTACAGCTCCAGCACCTAAACTCCAGTACATTGTACGTACAATGTATTGTACATGCAGACGAGTCGACTCGCCACCAGACTGAACCTACAGTATAAAGAAAGCAACGGAACCATGTGCTCCGCTCCTATCAAATAATGCACTTGTGCTCGTACATGGAGCAACATTATTATTATTATCATCATCATCATTATTATTACAATATAATATTCTCCTCCCTTCACACAAAATTGTTGGAGAGAGTTGAGTCGACGGCGGCACACTTTCAACTCACTGTAGGAACAGGGAACAGTTTCACGTCCATGTCCATGTTCATGAGGCTGCTCATACTTTTGCTGGTACTCGTGCTCCTACTCATTTCCATGGGGAGAGGCGGCAGTATACATTATACATACACAGTACACAGTATAGGTTTCGCTTTTCATTATTAAAGACTGGCTCATGGCTGATTGTAGTGAATTGCATTGTGTACAAAACAAACATAATTATTATCCTTTGCGTACATCATGGCCTGTAATAATGCATTACATTATCGGTGGCCGCCTCGCCTCGCCTCGTCGTCGATGGTGGTTCAACTTTAGAAACTTTGGAATCCGTGCCGATGCTGATTGTGATGTTGATGTTGATGTAAACGTAAACTGACATCACAGGACAAACAAATACGCATGCAAACACAAACACAACTACAAATACATAATATGTATGTATGCGCATAGTTAGAAAGACATTCAATCGCCACCAAAGGCACACAATTTACAATTATAGAGGTGTTGCTCCTGTCCCTCTTCCTGTTATTCCTGCTGCTGCTTCTTCTTCTGCTCGTGTTGTTTTGCCACAGCCTTTGATTTTGAGTCTGCTCCTGATTTTGATTTTACTATGCATACATACAAGAGAAGCCAGCGGAGCGCACACGTATTTATAGATAAAGGGATATCAGGAGTCACGAAGCCAGTCAACGACGATGGACGAGGCAAACTTCATATTATATGGCAGGACAAACTATTGAGTAGAAAACTGGCAAAAGGCTGCCTGTTGTGTGGCAAAAACAAGAGCAAAGTGGCCGAGGGAGATGAAAGACGGTTTGGACGATATTGTAAATATGTATAGCGTACAGGTTCAAAGTTTACCCTCAAACTGGATATTATAAAGGATATACGAACAAAAGGTTCAACATGCTATAAACGGACCAACTGTAATAGTTTGATCACCGCGTGGACCTCAACTTGAACTGACTGAGTATGGGTATGGAGTAACTTCAACTGGTGTGAGAGTGCGAGGTCTATCAGTCGGCGAATTCAAATTATTGCTCTGGTCGGTCCACTGGTCTCTCAGCTGATTTTCTAGGAATCTTTTCTCTGTTTTACGAAGAATTGGCCCCACATTTATTACGGCGGTTTAATATGGTGTCGATAGGCAAGTTTCAAGTTTTTTCTTTCCACCTTTTTGCATGGTCTAGGAAAATAAATTTGCAGAAAAAAATGGGATTGAGAACCTCTCAAATATACCCAGACAGTGCAATCGGTGTATTTTACATAACTGGAAAACCTGGATAAAAATTGGTTTGGTGGTACATCAAAAGGCTGGGCAGTATGTGTAAGAAGTGAAGTGTGTGTATGAAGCCGGAAAATTCGGCTGGTTTTTTTGGAATTCTCCCATGGTGACGGTATAATGCATACATACATACATATAGTGGACTTGATGGGGAAAACAAATCATCTGTGCGACATTGGGCCAGGAGATATATTTTTTCGTCGGGTTGAAACCCGAGACACAGACATATAGAAAAAGGGACAGAGACAGAACTGTTGGAAATTGAGAGAGCGGGAGAAAGAGGAAGAGAAAGGGGGTGAGTTATATAGTCAAGTTGGAGCAAGACCCGTTTTCTCTGTGCTCTGTGTGAACATACTGGCAAATGGAAAATAATCATGTGATATCTTTCTCGTGTACTATCCCCTTGCTCAAGTGTATGAACTGTATGTTATATAAGTAGAATTTACGCTGCACGCAGTCGGAAATTTCTATTTGGCTATTTCATACACTACTTGTACTTCAAATCTTGTATCCCACCTCTTTATATCATTGTCCGCAACACTTGGCTCACTGTTGAAGAGGAAGATTGAGTACATCTGTACATTATCTGCTACTTTCTTTATGTGTATTGTACGTACTGGAGTGCCTGCTTAGACGGAGTTCTGGTGACACTCAAAGTTGAAGCTCTAAAAATGTACCGACTTTCTCTCTCTTTCCTCCTTGACTGAGTTCATACATCTTCTATCTGTCTTCATTTTCTATATCTTCTTAGGTCTCTCTTCTTTGTGTACGTCCCATTTTTTCATTTTTTCTCTTTGAGCCTCGACTTCATTTTTCAAACAATCAAACGAGGATGATGACGCCCCATACCCCGATTTAAGCCAATTCAGAGTCAAGCAGACGTTCCTGGAAAAATCAAAATCAAAGGCAAAATTTGAAGAGAAATTGATGTTTTAAGTATGTATGTATACATCAAACATCTAAAGTTTAAACAACTCTTAGCCAACTCTCAACTCTTGTAACTTCCACTTTGCTTTTATCCAATTATAAAAAGTTATCGAAAATCAAACGATTACATGGAGGAAATCCACCAATTTTTCTAAAAACTTGACAAAATACGGAGAACTTTGTTGTATGTAGGTATATTTGTGTTACATAATCTTCATTGAAACGCTTGATTTTAGTCAGACGTCCTTCTCAATTTTGAACCAGGCCGTGTGTAGTGTGTACATAACAAAGTTGAAGAGTAGCAAGCAGTGATAATGGTAGTATACAGTATACAGTTTGCTCCAGACAACCGAGCTGTTAATCATCCTTGTTGAGTGTCTTGGTTTGGATTTGAAGAAATTCCCCGGAGATTTATACAGTATGATTTGGATATAGCTGCAACGCTCTTACAGTTGAAAAGTTTTATCTATCTATTGAAAAAATGCACTTGGAAAAGTTTTACAAAAATGTTTGTGTGAATTCCTTAGCTCAAAACCTAGTTTGTTAAAATAAAATTAGTGTATAAACTTCCGTTCTAGAAAAATTCAAACTATACTCTATACACTACGAGTATATACTGAAATACTGGAGCATTGTATATACGATATAGAGGGTAGACTTCATCATCATCATCATCTGAGATTGCAGGAAAATATTGGAGGAATGTACAAGTGTGAATTCCCTCACGCTCCCACATTACCCAGCATTTTGCCCACACCCATACATATGTATGTATGCACTTACAGTATACAGCCAAGTAATAAAGGAAATGAAGAAATTGCCGTTTCCAGTGGGGGAACGAGGAAAAATACACATTTTTTCACTCCTCTGCTCCTCTTCCTCATTTTATCTTTTCTGACTTGTCGACTATCTAACACACATATGTATATGTACATTGTACATCTGACTCTGTTGCCTAGTCTGCTTTTCTCGCTATTCCACCCGCAAACAAAAATACATATCCACCCCATCCACTTCCACATACAATACCACGTATATGTTCGTACTAGCCATGGCACGGAGGAACTCATCTCAGTCAAAACGTCTCAATTGACAAGTTGAGTAAATGTTTACTCACCCACTAACACGCTCCAAAGCTAACTTGACTCAACAGAGAGAGAGAGAGAGAGAGAAAGAGCGAGATTTGCCAAAGTTACTTTCAAGCATCAGGGAAGCAAAGAGCGAGTGAGATGAGAACGGGCAGAGGAAAATACCAAGTATCTTCATCTTCTTTTCCGTCTTCCCCAGTTAGATATCATTAATGTGGACCAGGCCTTCTATTTATATTTTTGTATCCATATCCATCTTGTGATGTGGTTTTACTTGCCTTGCTTTGCTTTGGTTTGGCTTGGTTTAGTAGATATACTGTAATACAAATATGTGTGCACAGTACACAGTAGCAAATGTGGCTCCTGAATTTGCTTTGGGGTTCCAAGTAGAAACGTATGAACTCCATGTACACAAAAAGAAGCTTCATTTTCATTTGCTCTCGCCTCGGCACGTTCCTCCTTAGTAGATACATATTTACGGTTATTATTATACACCATTTTCTTTAAAGAAAATGAGTGGAGTCTCCGTCTCTAGTATACATTATACATACAGACACTTTGTGTAAATAAGGACATTGATAGAAAAACTATTTATGCGGAAAAAGAGGTTGGAGACTTCTTGTCGATGTAAAGTAAGTATGTACATTATTATTATTTTGTGTCTTTTGCATGGTGGTTACTCCTTTCATTTTGCAAGTCCTTCCCCACGCATAGAATTCCAATGTATGTACTTTGTACGTTCATTCGTTCATTCATTCATGAGTGCATCTTGTTCATTTCATAATGCAAGGACCTTGTTGGAACACAGAAAGATTCTATACAACCAAAGCCACAGCCAAAAATTGATGTCAATATGTAGATTGTGGAAATACATGTACATGTACGTTTGTTCAACTTGCTCTTCTTTTATCTAGCTTTTATAACTAATATGAAAGCCGTTCCTTTCAACACATTTCGCCTTCTCTTTCCTTCCCTTTCTTCTT
This sequence comes from Sminthurinus bimaculatus, assembly GCA_034698285.1. Lineage (NCBI taxonomy): Eukaryota > Metazoa > Arthropoda > Collembola > Symphypleona > Katiannidae > Sminthurinus > Sminthurinus bimaculatus. Next base: position 25,475 of record JAQIVE010000522.1, read on the forward strand.
GCGTGACTCGCATCTCGTATGCAATATTGGTATAATAAGTATTGACACATGACAAGATAAAGAAAGAGAGCAATGTGAATAGTTAATACTAGAGTTTGTATACGAGAAAACACTGTATACAATGTTCTTGTCTGTGTTATAAATGTGGCCAATATCTATGCACGAGCGAAAAACAGTGAGGTATAGCTGCAAAAATTGTCCATCTCCATATTCAGCTAGACGTATGAATAATGTCTGTATTTTTATATCATGTAATCAGTGCTGCGGAGGTATTTTCATAAAATATGTCGCCGTCATCAACAGGGTACAAAAATTTGTAAGCGTACAACGTATACATACATACATAGAGGGAACACATAGAGTGTATGTAGATTGTATCCTAGAATGGGAACTGGAACAGCCAAAACCAAAACGCCAGACACTTGTGTCTGTCTACATTGTACATACATAAATACATACATAGATGCATGCTTGTATATTCCAAACTGGTGTGCACTCCGCCGCTCCATTCAATTTCATTTTCATACCCATGAATAAGAATGAAGAGGGGAAACTTTGATGTTTCATGTGTCTCCCGATGCCAATGTCGATGAGTAGAGAGGGAAAGTTGGAACTAAACTAAAGTTGTCCTCATCCCGTTGTCCTAATAATGAGCTCACTTTCTATTCATTTTCTTCCTCCAGTCTGTCTTTATACATGGGCGGAAATCAAAGGACGAGTTATGGCATATTTATGCGCCCTGCTTTTATGTATTACATAAAAAATAGAGGGGTTTGACAGCAAGCCGAGAATCTTTGATTTTTCGTCGGCTCATCAGATTTGCCGCATTCAGAAACTCTCACAAAACTTTGCCAAACTGCAATATTTTTTTCATCTGTACAGATACAAATGTTTACCCTGATTTTGTTGATACGCCGAAAAGTGTAAAAGTAAAAGTCCTTTACTGTGCATCCATTCCCTGATTATTCCCGAGTCCTTTTTCTTTGCGCTCGCCTATGTATTTGTATTCACTGTATTTGCAAAGGAATTCATCATGTATTTCTTTTGACAGTGTATAAAGCAAAGCCAGGAACGGGGAATAAAAATTAGAGCACGGGAAAGCTCCAAAAGCATTCGACATTATGATTTTGATATGGGATCGAGAGTGAAAGTCATTTAAATACTATGTATGTATATTCAAGTTGAATTAATAAACCAACGTAAACTAAAAACGAGAAAAGTGGGATAATATGCCACAGTAAATATCAACCCAAAAAGTAAATTTTACACATGTGCCAGCGTTCACAGATATTTCTTTGTCAAATGAATTTATTTGTGTGTACATACCAGAACGTACATATGATATTTTTCTTGTAAGTATTTTTTTTCTACAATATTTATTATTTGTTTGTTTGCGTCGCTCTCCATCGATTTTCCTAGTCATTTGAGGCATAATGAACGGATGTAAATGTTCGGATGAGAAATGAATCTCGGAACATGAATGTGAATGTGAGTATGAATATGTCTTTGAATGTATACAATATACGCACACTTGACTTTGAGACGACCATATCACTGTACAAATTCATACAATATGCAATGTATAAAAAACAGCAATTCTGTAGTTTAAGAATATGCCAATGTACAGTGTAAATGTATGAATAGGAAAATATGAATGTGAATGTGACGGAAGGCCTATGGTGAGAGTATTTCTGACTTTTCTGTGTGGACTCATGAATAGAACTTTCTCCTCAATCAACAAAACGTCTCGGAAACTCAAAGGCTTTTCATTTCTCTGTGTGTGTATGTATTGTACTTATGCATATTGTATGTATACATTATACATACATATAGCACTTTCTCCATTTCCATTTCTCCAGCTGGCTCTTCGTCCTGTTTGTCATATGATATGATATTGGAAAGTCGTCAAGTTGTTCCGAGTGGCAAAAGTTGGTCTCAAAAGTTCAATCTCCAATATCAATACAAACATTAGTGTACAATATTATTCAGGCATGTATGTATATGTATTTTATATTGGCGTCTGCATACTTATATGGATGAGAAATGGAGAAGATGTTGAATTTCCACTTTGATTTTGATGTCGATTCGGATTTCCATCCCTTGAATGGCAATAATAGAACGGGTGATTCCGGGGAAAATTCTAAAGCAAGAGTAGAAATAGAAGCACAAAACATCAATGTTGAATTGAACTTGGTTCTTGTGTAGTGTACAATGTGTACATACATACACTGTGCACTACAGATATGTCTAATTTTTTAATAGCTTGGTAGAATTCTGATGAATTCTCTATTAGCAAGGATTTCGGTTAGCCTCCGTAATAATGATTATTATTATAAGCTAGAGAAACTATTTATTTGTATAAATATATGGCTTGACTCAAAGGAATCCAATCAGATTAAATCGCTCCTAATAATAATAATGATGATGATGATATTAATCATAAGCAAATTCATAATCATAATTATGAATGAATGAATGAATGACAATTCCAAGTATTGGTTACACAGATTAACTACGAGTGATACTGTCACTGTCAGTGTATTTAGGATTGTATTTATTATTATTATATGTTAGAATTTTGGGAATGGACGTATCATTAATATGCGGCCATGTATCATGCACGAGTATCATTTCCTCGACTGTTCGTTCCTAATGATCTCCTGCTGCTTTCCTCTTTTGTTTTATTTATGACTAGTTTTGGATTCTGTTTTAGTAATACGCGAAGCTTGTAATTATACATTGAAGTAAAGTAGAACGTTTTTACTAGCCTTTTGAAAACGGATTGAAAAGATTTTCTGATTGGATTTAACCCAAACAATTTAGTTTTTTTTAAAAAACAGACCGTTAATGAGAAAGTAAAAATTAAAATAGAAAATGGAGATGATCCCCGTGATTTTTAACAAGCTGAAGCGTTACGCGTCATGTTCAGGCACAAGTAAATATTAAAAGCGCAAATGAGGACTTTTTCTATCCGCTTGTAAAAACAAAAGGTCACTTAAAATTATGAGTAGGGATGTGCAATGTACAATGTATGTACATTACTCAGTACACACGTGTGTATGTTTTTTGGCGTGTTGTACAAAACACACAAAGCCCTATTATGTATTAGGTAAGTATATAAATAAGTACGTGTTCCTGGTAAAATATGAAATAAGGGGTATAAAACAAGTCATTAAAGTTGACTTTTATTTGGTTTGAGGAGGAACTTGCGGATAATGAATGTGACTGTGAAAATGAGGCTCTCTCATTTTTTCAATGGACTGGAAAATTAATGGCAATGGCCGGAAATTACACGCTAAAAACCCCCGTGATAGCATCGAATCTGTGACTATGACTCAGAAGCAAATCGAAATCCTATGCACGACATAAAAATAAATTTTCGGCTGTACGTACGTATGTACATTGAACATTGTACATAAGACGTAGGGTCTTATGATAAGTAGACCATGTACTATGTGTACACAAAGCTAAAAGCAAGAGCAGAAAATTGAGAGAATTGATACATAAATTACTCATGAGCTCGCATGGCGATGGGGATAATGCTGATGACTTGATTTTTGCATCGTAAAAAACTTGTTTGTTTTCTTTGTAGGTTTGTCATACAATCGCAATTTGGTTAACCCTCACGCTGGCGGTGTGGCGGTACATTGCAGTAGGACATCCGCAACTCAGTAAGACTTTGTGTACAATGGACCGAGCTAAATGGTGAGATTACAAGTATTACAATATTATTGTTAATTATTGTCTGTTGTTAATTATTAGAGAACTTTTACATTTTGAAGAAAGGTTCGATTTTTTATGTATTTGTTCAACGTGGTTTCATATTTTTTGCTGTAAAATTCACTCAAACTAAAAATTCCATTAAAGTCATTCAGTTTTTGCTTTTTGAAGTCAATTATTCATCAAAAGATAAAAATTTTAAAGTTCAAAACAAATATTGGACGAATACCAGCTGATACCAAACCTTGCGTCACTTTTACAATAAAAAACTTGAAATATTGACTAATGGCTGACATTTTGCAGCTGATGACTAGTAAAAGAGGGGGCGTACCCTCAAAACTGTGGAGTAATATATACTATTAGCATTTATATACATAATATTTTGTACAATGGTTACATAATAAAATATTTTGTCATATTTCTATTTTTTTTCAATACAGGGCGATCGCATCCGCCTATTTCGTCAGTCCATTACTGTGCACTCCAGTTTACTTTACCTTTTCAATAATTGAACGCCCTGGTCCGCCCGAGAATCCGAGACAGCTAAAATATTTCGTGAATATGAGCGACCTAGCCAGAGCTAACAATGGCCTTCTGGAAAAAATAAACTTTTGGATTTATAGGTAAGAAATGGAGAAAATACTTAATATATACAAGTAAATAAATTCCTATGCATTGCGAGTCATATGAAACACCAATCATGTATCATGTCATGAAGGTTTATGCCTGTATACATTATGCATATATGTAGATATTATGTATAATCCAGGAAAAATTGCCAGATTATTAGAATCTGTACTGTATACAAAAAGCTTAAATCAGAATCGAGAAATGCACAAAACACAAAAAGAAAAATATTGAAAGGAAATAGAAAATGGGAGGGAGAGAAAGCCTAACTTTTTTTACTACTTTTTTTCATATTTTCCCTAAAAGCCTGAATATTGCAGTGTATTGTTTACTCTATACCCAGTATTTCAAATCAGAATCCGAATCCAAATACGACTTTGAATTCGTATACATAGTAGTATTCATGTAGTTGTACAAATCCAGGTGAAAAAGCAAAAACAAATCACGTTGGACACGAACTCGGCAGCTCACGACACCATAATCAAGGAGTCTCTCGTGCTATAATATTCCAGCTTTTGGTTTTTCTCCCCATTTCATGACACATAAAGCGACAAACCCAAATGACAAGGACACTCTCACACACACACACAACAACAGCAACACACACGAATATAAAATATACACGAATGCGAATACGAATATTCATTGAATTCTCTTGTCTTGACTTGACAAAGCTTCTCCATGACTATGACTATTGACTATGTATGCATATAAAATATAAAGTCCCAACACAGATATTAGATATGGACAAAGAGACAAACACAGACAGAGAAAAAACCCACGCCCTTGGTGTAACTTTCGTGCTTCCCTTTTCCCACTTCCCATGCAGAGTCATAGACAGGAGAAAACAGAGAAAGGGAGAGAGAAACCCAAAATGCAATACAGAGAATAGGGAAAATAGTTGGAGAATATTGGTTTGAGGTTTCCACCACTCAAATATTTATAGGTGAAAATCTACCTGAATTTTCCACCTAGTTCTCTGTCTCTCATTTAAATTAAATTAGACAAGGAATGAGGAACTTTGCCAAATCCCAAATCGAAATTATATTAACTCTCGACTTGTACTCGTACTCGTATTCGTTAGCCAGTAGTAACCATTAACCAGCTCTCGGATTAAAATCTTCTTCTCTTCCACACTGCACACTTTTGCCATGTCATCATTATTTTCCCATCCTCGTTGTCTCATTTTTGCAGAGGCCTTCTTCTGTCATTCCATCGCAAATTAGAGCTTAAATTTGTAATACACATTATTGCGCTCTTGTGTTCAACGAGTAACTACAGATATCCATAACTATACAAATTCACTATGTGCAGCCAACCTAATTTCATTATGTTGTACACACTACACACACTCAAAGTTTACTGGGAATACATGTTCAATGTGTGCATATGTAGTCATGTGTAATCAGATGTTTGGAGAGAATCGGAATTTAAATTGAATTCCCATTTCAATCTGAATGTACATTTGATACGCGTACTTTATAGATACTTAATATAGAGAAAACTACATTATAAGTATATGAATTGTAATTGTGCGCATACCAGTATCAATTAAACAGCCAACTATTTGGTTATTGAAAATATCGCAGTACATTACACATTGCATGACAAAAAGGGACCTGATCTCGCTATCTTTGTACATATAAAACATGTGTATTAGACTGGCTCTAAAAACCACGTTTTTGAAAAATTTAATTTGCTAAACCATTAAAATCTCAGAATTTCGTATTTTGGTCATTTTGAATCTTGCATAAATTTTTAAAAGATATGCTTAACCTTATGCTCATCCTTTTTGAACTTTAGAGACCTTTGGAGCTTATGTTTTTCAAAAATATGACTTTTGAAGTAAGTCTATTATCCATATATTTTCAAGTAAACAAAATACCTTAAAACTTACAACGTTGATTGTTAGAACCAACTTATTATTTGTTATTTCATTTTAAAATCAACGTTCTACACACGTGTATTGTGTTACTGGTTCCCCGAATTCGTTATTATAGATTAAAAAGGCTCTAAGGAAAACTGAAAATCCAAATACAATCGGCAACATGACGCACTAACATAAATATTACTAATTGATCATTACTGAAAATGAATGTTTTAGTAAGTTTACGTGAGTTTATACATTGTACAGGATTTATATATAACGTTGATGCAAAGTAAATCACGTTTTTAGCCGTGAAAACCACAATTTTACAATTATTGGTAATTTATTTTGACTGTGCTTAATGAAAATATTTCAAAAATAATTTGTGATGCTTAATATTCGCTTCTGGGAAAACGCAAAGGTATTAGTCAACTTTTTAGCTTTATTGAAAATTAAACAAATACATGTATGTAAACACTGTAGTCCTGATATCTAATCCAGACTCTCGTTACTCTTCCTCATTTTGAACGACACGAGTCGACGATCATGCATACTCACCTTTCTCCCCCCACTTTATCATTTATGCAAACACAAACACGCCAATAAAATACATATTCTATTACTTTTGACCACTAACTTTCAACCAAAAAAATCCAATCTTATAAATTATAGGCAGCCTAGTTGGAAGTCAAAGCCGAGAGTTTGCGGTGGATTTTCTTGTGTAATACGTAATCGTCGTTGTTAAGAGTTAAAGTTTGATGTTGATGGTAACGGTAATGGTGAAATTGAATCCATATTCATTCATCCTTTCTTTCTTCCTTTTCTCCGGCTTTCCACCTAGTCTTTGCAAACATTTAGTATGTAAAAATGTATGTCTGTTGGTGGATTACCAAACAGGGCGTTAGAGCGTGTCATAAATTGCCCGTGCTTTATTACAAGCATAACTTAGGATTGATGATGGATTTATTTGCGTCCATAACTCTACCTTGTATTTACATACTGATATGTGGATAATGTATCACACATTTTACATGCGTGTAATACATACAATGGAACATTTCGTCCTTTGTCCAAAGTTTGCGGCTCGTTATGGAAACGGCCAAACGCTTACACGTTAAAAATCTTGGCCATTTCTTCGTTTCTCCGTCCTTTTCATCTTTTCTTTGTCCTTTGAATAGGCGCGTATAACACAACGAACGATGCAAAATCTCCAACTAGGAAATAAAATCCGCGGTGGTGATCAAAGTATTATTTATTGCCGTGAGGAATCATCATAGATTTAAGATTTATCACGGTACAGGCAAAAAAACGGGAATTCAGAGCTATGAGCACAACATTTTGCCTTCGTACACATGTAAAAATCAAAGATTTTTTGTAAAGGGATGAAACACATTTTCCCCAATTATTTATTCCAAATTTTTCCAAGTACAAATTGCAAACTACTACATACATACACATAAGCAAGCTTGGATTGATAATAAATGATAACTACTAGTATTTTATACTAAAAAGACAGCAGTAACGTCGTCTTATTATAGGTAAATCCAAGTAATGATTGCTGGAATTTCAAAGACGCCGAGAACAGATAAAGGCTCAACCTTAATCCCTGGATCAGCTTCTACTTCTACACAACAATACAATACAATAAATATGAGCAATTTCTCCTTTGATGTTAGTCCTACTTCACACACTAAAGGAGCATGTCAAACGTCAAACGTCACATGATATTCATATGACGTTTGACTTGTTCTTGTCTTCTTGGAGTAGGAACATTTTCCGTTGACATCACAGTGTCTTGTAGGCCTACAAGAATGTCGCTTTGCTATATAGAGTATAGAGTGTTCCAAGAACATATAAAAGGGACAAGAATAGGATAACAATAAAGAGAGGAGCTACATGGAACTTTCTAGAAAATACACGTTGTTCCCATCCATAAATATGATTTTCTAGGTAATTTTGACTGTGTCACCATTATTCAAAATTTACAATCTTCTTCATCTATAATTCCATAGACTAAATATATTATTAGCTCCTCTCCTTTCCTTTCATTCTATTTCTCCCTCTCATTCATGTTCTGTTTGAAGACGTGCAAAATACCTGGAAAACAAGCACAAAGAAAAGCTGAAGTGACGCCAGAGAAACGAGAAAGTGAGAACCGAAAGTAAGTAGAAAAGTTTTCTTTCGTAGATATTGAAAAGCCACATTGCAAAATTACAAAGTGATAATACAAAAGCTACTGAATACTTTTACTCACTGTATATACTTAAATATGACATGCATAGTTTTGGGAACGACCATTGTAACAAGAAAGAAAAGTTATATACCCGTACTAATTGTCACTGGATTATTGGTTAAACAAAGCCCCTTCGAGATTTTTAAGTGTCTGGGTAATTTTTCACTATACTTTACATCAAGCTTTGATCTTTCTCGGTGTTCCGAATATGTAAAAGTCTGAAAAGTCTAGGGCTCTGCCCTTTGACCTTCTTGAACTTTAAGAAAACAGAATTAAAGCAGTACTTTCAATTGAAACGTGAGAAAATGTGATTTATTTTGAACTTTTTTGAAGCCGTCGTTTTGAGTACTCTTATAAATTTAGCAGAGATGTATTTAAAATTGTACAAAGCAAGATGATATGAATTTTTACCTTCATATTTAAGTCAAACAACAAACTACAATCAAAATATAATGCACACTAGACAGACAATTTTAAATCAGACGGGAGAAAGGCTTTGAGCTAGAAAATGAGATTTATTTTTGCATTTACACCCTTTTACACACTAAATTGGTGTAACCAGATCCACTCTACACTAATATATGCACATATTTTTGTGACGGCGTTTTATTCCATTCCATACACAGCATGTATGTATTACACACCCACACTAGCTAGATAAATAATGTAAGGAGGTATTAGTAGCTATAGTAAAACAATTTGGCTTTACTACGGCAGTAAAGACAGCTTTACGGGCATCTTTACAGGTATTCATCTTTTACTAGCTAATAATAATGGTAAAGTCACATACCTTTTATAATGATAGTAGTTATGATCAAATTATTTGCGGGGTAGCATATAAAAATTAAGGTTTTACAGTCCCATACCTCTGAAACTATCACTAGAGAGATACTCACTCTGAATATATGCACACATGGTTATAGAAAAGCAGAGACATTGTAAAGTTGTCTATTATCTTTGTAGATTGGAATTTTGCGAAGAATTTAATATATTATTCATGCTCCATCGTCGAATTTGTATAAAATATAAAATCCCCATTTTCCGAGGAGGAACAGCCACACAAAAGAAAAGGGGGGCGTTCAGCCTTGAGCATATTCCATATTTAATCTCGCTTTTCTCTCTCCCCGTCTTTGCCATTGATGCCCGCACATTTTATGTATGTTGTGCATGGGCATATGCGCTTCATGTTTTCATCACGGGTTTTTGACTGGAAAATCGTAGTGGAATGTACGATAAAATGTGAATAGGAAATTAAAAATACAGATATATTACAAGAACATCCATGAATAATGTCAGTATAATATGCAGAATAGCTTCGTTGTCTTTGTCTCATGATATGATATAAATATGTAGTGTTACCAAACCATAAGTAATGTGGGAGAAAATATAATTCGAGGAATTTTTAATGTCGTATATCATACAGGATACATGTATACTCTATACTATAAAATCAAAGTAGATACATAATATATACATAGAGTTTCGAAGAGACAAGTCAAAACAAATGAAACCAACTATCTTGTACATTGTCTGTGCAATTGAATCGTCATGATCGTCATTCAAAGAACTTTCTCAGTTTAAAACTGAAAATGCATTATGTATTATAAATTATAAGCTACACACTTTTCGCGTATTGACGTTTAACCATGATTTTGCACTATTTTTGTACATTTTTGCAACATCTACTGTATTGTAAATAACTCGTGGCAGTCGAATCGACAAGTTTGACGGCATGAAATAAAGGTTTTTATTTTCAAATTATTATTTTTGTTAAATTATAAACAATAAGACGGGTTTTATTCGGCATTTAATTTTTTTCAAGGTAAAAACTATTTGAGGGCACTCAGGATTTGAATCTGATTCCATGTACATATAATATAATGCAACACAATGGAATAAAATGTTGCATAAATAATATGTAATATAGTTGGATTATTGTATAATAATGATGGGATTGTCCAATGTGTGGTACGGTAGCGGTGTATGAGAGAGAAAATGGATTATTAC
>JAQIVE010000523.1:0-35889 GCA_034698285.1 Sminthurinus bimaculatus
ATGCGTTTTCATTGTCGTTTACTAGATAATTTGTCATCAAAGTGCTAACTCGTTCTTTATTGCATTCAGCCATATACTGATGTACACAGTAAAATTACACCAACAGTACAAGTCACAAACGACCAACTCTTTCAGTAACTGCAACTCTAGCCGTTGCTTGAGAAATCTCAGTTTGGTGAGACAAAATGTAAATTTATTTACATATAATGTATGAATATATGCCCAATGCCCACATATAAACAATCACACACACACATGTATAAAGATGGTCAAAGATTATACACATGCATATGATAAATCATAACATCATAAGTAGCTAGCTTGCATACAACTTGCATGTATCCATCCATCTAAAACGTCTTTCAGATAGACTATCTGCCTGCAAGTTTCGTTTGAACATCAACATGATACGTAAATTATTAATGTGAACTACATTATTGTGATCGTGGTGAATTCACAATAATTTTATCATACTTTTCAGGACATCCGCTAGAGATTAAGTATCAAATGTATGTATGCAGACATTATACGACAATGTGCATAACTAAAACAAGGTTATAATTTGTACAACGTCCACAGCTTTTCAGCATCTAATGTGCGTGCACTTCAAAGGAAAAAACTAGGGGAAGCAAAAATTCGAAAAAAACAATAAGCTGAAACTTGCGTGCACTATAAACTATGTATAAGAATGTCGTATAAAATAAGTTCAGTCAAAGAACCGTGCCAACGATCTACGTATAAAAGTACAAGATAGGTAATATAAAAGCTTGCAATGTCAAAGGGCAGAATCAAAATTAACAATTAAGAGATATGGTGACGATTTGGAATAAAGGTGTGCTTTAAATCAAAGTCAGAATCCAGCTTCTTGATTTTCATATCGCACCGTAATAAAACTACTACTGGATCAACTAATAATAATGATAATCATCCGCAGTTGAACGAGTTGTAAAGCACAATTTGTACATATATAGTACGTACAATAGAAAAAGAAGATAAATTTGTATGTACGATGGGCCAAGTATTACAAAAGTGCTAAAGACTAGTTAATTGACTAATGGAAAGCACCCCCGTTGAGAATCCTTACACCTCAAACAACCTCAACTGCCATCATCATCTATAACTCCAACTTCAAACGTCCACGGGCATCCACATAATAAATTTGTAAGCAAAACGGCACAAGAAATAGTATACGTATGGATGTACATTGTACATACATACGTACCTAGTAGTAATCATCTCGGCTCTTGTATTGTATTCTTGTTAGTCTGTAAACTCTTTCTTGTTGGTAAGATATTATGTAGTGTTAGTGGTTAGTATAATGTGATATGAGCAGGTGCGTATGCTTATATAACCATGCACATCCCCATTCTTCGTACGATATATAGCACACCAAGTTTATTACTACCTTACGGTGTTCTGAATCTCCTTCTTCATTTCCCTTTATCCTTATTACATTACCGGAGTAGAGGTTAAGACTCTGCATATCTATACACCCTTTTTCAACAATACGTACAGATTCAACATCAGCTTCAGAATCAGAAGCACAAGTAGACTCGGCATCAATACGGCAAGAGCCAAGCCATGCCAAGCCCAGCCAAGCCAAAGCATGTCTCTCTAGTCAGTTGTTAGTTGTCATCTCGTCTGATTATAATGATCATCACACAAAATAAACTTTAAAGTGGTGGTTGCCTTCAGTTTCTTGGTGGCTATATGTGCAAATCTTTTTATTATCCCTTACTTTTCTCCCTTCTTCTTCCTCTTCTTCTGCTTCTTCCTCTGTTCTTCTTAGATTTTAGACCGGCATTCACCTCGTTCATTACTCCCGTCCTCTGGCCTCTTTTTTGAACACATATACACATACATTTATATTTACGTGCCTTGATTTCCCCACAACCGACGATGAGAGTGGCGAATATAAATTGTAAACGTACAAAAGAATTCTGACTTGGCGATTGTACTTTATTTTCTTATGTATGTATGTGCCCGCTTGCAAGCCCAAGAAAACATGTAAATGTCTGTAATAAATGCATATAGTTATATTAGAATAATATGTTGTGCAATTCTGTACCGTATCGTCAAGCTCACATCAAACATCAGCTTTAAAGACAGACGTAAAGAAATTAACTGCGGACGCGTACCATTTGGCTGTCTATCGCAATTACAACAATGAGAAGAAGAACCACCCCAAAAATCCTCATAGACTAATATATAATGCACACACTATACACTGTACACATTAAATTAACAATACAGCTTATGTACAAAAAGTAAAGGCTTGAATCTATGCGTCACGCAAATGAAATAAAATGCACACAATAATGACTCGGAAAAACGCTTATACAATTTAAAAGCTTTATATCAAAATTCCAAAAGACTAAAGACTGTCATAAAATTAAAATGCTAATCATCACAATATGAAACAGCACAAAACAACTAAACTTGCAAGTAACACAAGGTTTTTGAAATCTTATCACCGTAATTCTAGGGGCAGTTGAAAATCTAGGAAAAGTCTTACAAAAATCGAAATAAAATATCAAATACATCAAAACTAATGTTTTTAGTTAAAAAAGGAAACAAAATTAAAGTTTTAAAACTATTTGCAGTTTAACTATGCTGCCATTTAAAATCCGAAAGAAAACTTTTCTGTTTTCGTCAACTCAAGTCACGGAAAGGCAGCGTACGCCTTGTGTTCATTGAAGCAGAGAAGCTCAACTCAGTTTTTTGTGGTCGTGGATTTCCATTCAATTCAATTCAGTGTGCATTAAATTGCCTACCTACGATGACACCACTGGAGCTCCAAACTTCCTGTCAATGTCCCATTTATTACCAAACACCAAAAGCACACATTAAACAGTAGCGATAACTACAGATATTTTGTCACCAATTCCATCATCCCTTATTATACTTTGAAGCGAGTCAAATATCGGGAGGAAATGGCACGCGCCTTTTATTTCCCTATGTATCAAACGAATCCAGATGTATCCACACATCAATCAAATGAATCTTGATAATATTTTGATAACGTGTATATATTGTACAAATAATTTGCCATTAAAATTATCCTTATCGGGGCTTCCGTGCATGTATTTGCACGTTAAATTCTTTACTGGCGACAAGGCTCTCTTTTCTTTCATAAACGTACAAGATTCTTCATCTTTTGTTATCGGCTGATTTAATGGTTTACTTCCATTATCATAAATTATAAATACCTATGATTTTTTCTTGTACACATTCTACTTATGTATGTAAACAATAGAAGAGGAGTCGGAATCGGAACAATATTTAGTTCTCAACGTTTGTTTTTGATTTAGTACTTTCATTACTTTTCAAACAGAAGTTTTCTGTGAAATATCTAAATATCTTTAATACAAAAATTTCTGTAAAAATCTGTATGAAGGGCGAATGCACGATCAAATGTGTTTATGCAGATAGATATACAATGCATTAATGATCGAATTTTTGAATATTTTGACGGTTATTTTCTTTGTACGCTTATGTATGTATAACTGTAAAAATAGTACTTTTTATTTGCCATGTCTTCCAAATAACCTTTTCCTTTCAATTCTTAATTTTCAATGCGTTTCAGTCTTGAGTGGTAGAAAAACAGTTTTCTTGCTTTTCAAATGAAGTTGTTTGAAACATAAGGTAAAAATAACTGTGAAATTCAGTAGTTGCAACCAATTGTTCCAATTTTGCAAATACATACATAAGTATACATATGCATAACATGTATGTACAAGTTGCATTGATATTTGTATTTGTATACACAGTAAAGCCTCTTATTCTACCAAAAGATTGTCGATATAAAATTATGCATGTAGGATTTTTTCATAACTTTGTAAAAAAATGTGAAAAAATGTAAGGAAAAGGATAGAAATGTTAAAATATGTATTTCAGTCTCTGGCTTTCTCTTTGAAAAGATTGTCCATGAGATGATGGATGGCAAAGATAAGTATTTTATAATTTTTTTCCGTTTTATGCATGCACGTATTATTCTTCGCTGAACTGAATTTTAAAAAATGATAGCACCGCTACAGCTTCATGCTTAATTCGTACGATGATAAGAAAGTTCACATAAAACAAAAGGATATTAAATATATTGAGCTTTTCTTCTTTGCAAACCTATGGGTAATCTTGATTACTGTTTTTATATTATACGTAGCACAATATAAATATCTCTGAGCTGGATTCCCATTTAAATTTTAAATGAAAAACGTATATAAAATTAGCATGAGAAACTAGAACACCGAGTTTGACATTTATCATGGGGGAAGAATCAAAAAACCACTCAATGACCTTTATTTTTTCGATTGTCAAACATTATTTTATTTTATATTTTATTGCTTATCATTATCGTATATCATATTTCCTTTATCCTTGCACCTCAAAACTTTTAATATTGATCCCTTTCTCACTAACAAGCCGATGATGCACTCCTCACTCGATTTCTTTTCATGTATTTGTTTGTATATTTTCAGAGAACAGGAGAGAGAGAGAGAGAGAGAAAGAGAAGCGTTTAAGATTTAACTTTCAGCATACAAAAATTTCCGCGTGCGACACTTATATAATAAAAGAGAATGCTAAATTTTTTTTCATTTTCTTGGAAAATTGTCACGTTACATCAACGGAGCCGAAAGGCTGATGTGTGTGACACTTATAATTACGTTTTAAGCAGCGACAAAAAAAATGCTTATTGCCATCTTGTTTCTGCAGCAAATATGTATAATTTTGCATCACGTTTCAGGATTTCTCAGTTTCAAGATTTATCTCATTCTCCCCGCATTTTTTCTTTTATAAAATATTTCTATTGGGCATATCCTACAAAATTCTGCAAATCTGTATAAATATCAAGAAACCTCGATCCCTGACGCTCAATATATATATTATGCATGAGTTACGACCGATTTCACATTTTAAAGAGACTTTTCATATTAACGATGTTTAAAATTCTCGATACATTTAAATCATGAACAATGTCTTATCTCTACTCTAAAGAATTTGAGATAAACTTCCGTTTGCCTCCTTCGAAAAATGAGCATGTAGTACAGAAAAACTATAATCATAGCTTTTAAAAACTAGTACAGCATCGCTGATCTGTGTACTACAGTGAAAACTTTGTATTATTTTACTGTAATGTATTTAAATTGATGGTGGATCAAAAGTGCATAAAACATTTTTACTTTGGATGTATTTTTTTGCACTTCCGGATAACAGTGATAAAAAATGATTGCATTTTTACAATTTCTAAAAATGATGCTATCGTAACATTCGTCAATATCTCCAAACATACATATGCATGTTCGACTTGAGGAGAAAACCGATAACCAATTTTTTCAAGTTGTTACTTCCTTAAATCAAAGTACATTTGCATAAACTTCTTAATTATTCATTATCTTCATATGTATTTTTTCAACGCTTTCTCGTGTTCCCCACAAGATCAAGATTGCATTTTTCTGAATTCCAAACGCTAAAAACGTCATTGAGCTACGTAAAGGCAAAAATTGACAGTTTGTTATAGCTGAAGTTTTAATTCTTGGTGTAAAAGAAAAAAAGCAGAAAATATCGTTTTCTTGAAACATAATATCAAATCTGGAAGGGAATTGGACTGTAGAGAGAGAGAGAGAGAGAGAGAAAATAAAACATTATGGACTTTGGACTTTTCTTTGCCGGAATGACATTGCAGTTGCGATTGCTCGAATTTCTTGTTAATTGGCGAAACTCTTTGCCTTTCAAGTGAATCCTGGTAGCGCCCAGAATAATCAACAAGAAGATCAACCCAAACTTTTCTTGCTTCACTTGACAGGCTCGTCATCACTGCATACCTTAAAATCTCTTCGCCTATGTGTTTCTCCCAAGGTGTCTATTGAACTGGAACACTTGTAAAAAATATAAATTTGGTTCTCAACCGGACATTCTTTTGATGCAAAACGACAGTTTTTTTCTTTGATTCTCTCAACTCATAAAGTTCAAACTGCTCAAAGCACCATGCGCAACCATATCATACGTCTTCGTCCGAATAATCGTTTTGTTTGCAAAAATTGAGTTCCGAACATTAGAATCGCACTATCAAGCATTGGCCTGCAACCGATGGCTTGATGGCTGGCTTGTTAAAAGCCAGCCGTCAGCTTTCAGCTCAGTTGTTAATGCTCGTTGTGTATTTGATTCGTCAGCAAATGAACTGGTGCACAATTTTAGCTATGGTATTGGTTTGGTTTGACTTGGTTTTGGTATCACACCGTGAAAAATTTGTAAAGTTTTGGGCGATGCCCTTCTTTTTCTTCTTCCGAGCAATTGAATACATATCGAATGTGAAATGTAACGTTTAGTGGTCTGCATCAGTTTCTTTGTATTCGTGTAACTATGTTGTGTTGTCTTGACTGACTCTTAGAAATTCGATGGCAATAAATAAATGGATAAATGGTAAATGCGATGGATACACCTGCCTTTTGTCGCTATCTATCTATCTATCTATCTCTCTCTCTCTGTCGTCGTCATAGTCATCGTCGTTGCGCTAAAGTGACCAGAACAGACGAGGAATACATGAAGCATAAAAAAATTACACCTGTATCCATATCCATTCTTTCTTTTCTATTTTCCGAGCCATATACACAAAAGTATGGTGACGACGGTGATGGTGATAATGATGGTATACCATTGAATTGAATCAAGTCTATTAGCCGTACAGTGAAGGCCTGCTCCGATTTTATGTTTGAATAAACGCAGTAAAAATGCATAAACCCATCCATCGACCACATTTTTTATCCTCAAGCTCCATTTTATTTCATCCTAAGAACAACATACAATAATATACAGTGTAATAATTAGCTGGTTGTAAAAGCTCAAATCTTTCTCCAGGCTGTCGAGAGATGAAGTCTGTAATTCGGAGTACACCATTGATAAGTTTTTTCCCGTCTTGTCTCGTGGTTTGCTCCACAAACACAGAATCAAAATTATCATGCTAAATATTCATTTGAGTGAGTCCAGAGCGCCGTCCGATTTTAATTCGATAGCCACAATGCATAACATTATGGGAAAACGGGAAGTGACTTAAACTCAAATATACTGAAATACCTTTATGCTGTTTCTAAAAAACCGGAAAGAACTTGGTATGTCTTGAACGCATACTAAAATAATATGAGTTCAACAAGTCACAAAACAGAAGATTTCTCAAGGTAGATTCTTAAGGTAGATGATGCAGGTGTGTATATTTATGTATGTAACTACTGGTTACTATAATTGACAAAAAGAAAAAGCGAGCATCAGTGTAAGGAAATGTATTTTGTCATTCTGAATAAATTTCGAGGCTGCCGGCATTTGTGAAAGCAGAAAAAACAAAACGGACAAGAAATAAGGGACACGGACACACTTGATTGACTCACTGTCTGGCTGCCTGTCCCCTTTCCCCCATGTGGATACGTGTATACATATAGCTATGTGTATATGCATATATCCAGCTTCAAATTTGTAATACATACGTGCAATGTGATACATAAGTATGATGTGGATTTTTATTCAGGTAAACAAAAGGGAAAACAAGAAATTATGAATGTTCTTTTCCTTTGTTCATCATCCACTGGCGGTGTACATTGTACATACATACACATTAATAAGCAAGCTAATGCAGAATGCAGTCTTCTATACTGTACATAACTATTATGTGTGGGGATACATGTATTCAGCGAGTAGAAAATGTGAAGCATGTAAATTACTGCTTGTCCATGTCCATGTAGAGATTGGAATGACTGTCAAATATCGAAATGCGTGAAAATCACAGATCACAGCTCTAAATGCTTAGTCTAGTTAATTCCACCATTTTTCATACTTCCAAGCAAAAGCTTCTTGGTCCAGAAAACATAAAAGAATAATAATCAGTCTTTGTTTTGTTTAACTTTTTTATGTATAGCGTCTGTATTTTATTACGTACATAATTTACATTTAAACTAAAGTAAAATGTGAATGAATCTTCTGAGGCTGATTGCATTTCTTTGAAATAATAGGTAAACATACATACTTACTTGTGAAGCACCTTCATTTAAGCTTTCAAGCTTCTAGCTGTTTTAATTTTATGCAGTGTCCACATTTTGTTCCTATATGCACACATATGTATGTAGCTGGGCTGTATTTACAGTGCCTTTATTGGTAAAGATACAAAATTAAAATAAAGTGATTGGACTTCCCTGAGCCTACATATCTGTATTATCAAAGTTGCCGTTTCTAGAGCGTTGATCTTTATGCACAAATGACGATAAAAATTCGTGAGAATTCACCCACCTCAAATTGACTGCACACACACACATACATAGACGTATACGTATTATACACACACCACAATACATACACCTGAAATCTGTACGTTTCCTTCGTATACATTAGTTATCTTTAGTTACTTTTGACTATTGTTGATCGCGACAGTAGTTGGCAGCAGAAATATCAGAAATTTCTTTGGATTTAATTGCTATACAACGAGACAGCACTGTGTCAAAAAATTTACAAGTAGATCGATTACACTGGATTCGCATTGCAACCGAGGAAAAAAATTTACAGTAAAACCTATAAAGTAAATAAAGCAGTGTATTTTTGTTCCAAGCTATGAAATCTGTACATACAGTATACACGCATGATCTCTGTACTATAAATTTATAAGAACGATAAACATACTTACGCATATATCTGACGTACAGTACCCACAAAATTGTATTGTCAGCCCGAGTTTTTATTTACTGTACTGCAACCACGTGTTTTGTTGTGTTATGCGCTGTCTGCATGGTTTTATGCATATAACTCCTCTTCGTTTTCCCGTCTTTGATTCCTCGTCCCCGTCTTGGTTTTGGTCTTCTCCCTGTCTCATTTGATGATGAAGCTGGCCTTTTAATACTCTTCCGTATCTCAATATTATGCCTTCATACGAAATACATAAAGGCATTATAATGTGTATTATACTTCTATATTTAAAATAGAGAAAGAGAGTGCCGTCCGAGTCGAACATGCATCAATGATAAAGACGGCAAAAGAGAGCCGAGAAACGACGAACGACGAACCACCGACGACGAAGAACCGCTTATAATTTAATAGAAGGACATGAACAAGAGAGATTTCCCTTTGCCTTTGAGCTTGCTTTGCATTGCTTTGATTCTCCTCTTTATGGCCGTTTTAGCTCCAAATCAACAGCCATAACTCCATCGTTATATCTCTTTTATGATCCTTGCGAAAATATGCGCTCGCAAATTATGTGTGGAAGCTTTGTCCATCCCCAGCTCAAGATTAATGTCTCGCCTGTACATACTTTTCTTGTGGATATGTCCCGTGTAAAAATGCCTGCTTTATTGGCGGAACTTTTACAATATGATGCATACATCGACGAAAGACACATCCTTACATGGCCTTACAATGGCCAAAATACTGGTGTACCTTCAATTTTGTAGCACGCAGAACGTGTGAGGTAAAAGGACGAAAGATGATCATGTACATATATGTATGTATCTATAATGATAATAATTCACCACCAGATTTATCAACCACACAGAGATAGAGAAAGATCGCCATGTTGCCATGCCGCATAACACAGGTGACTAAATAAAATAAAGTACAATATACATATATGTATTGTACAATGGACTTGGAATCTCACATTTCTTACATACATACATGCATAAGTTTTTAGCTCGAACTATTTTTTACAAACTACATAAAGCGCTCAAGCAATTGAACTCATGATTTTCATATTAAATTATACAATATGCGATATTTTTACCTTGGATTTTTAGGCAGATGCCCCGACACTTTGAGCATGACTGGTGTCTGTTGTAAATATCTAGTTATGTACATACATAGATATGCATTGTGTACTGTTGTCATTGCCGTTGTCTGTTGTTCGTTACGTGATGTGCTTGACTTTTCTCTCCTTTTCTCTCGTTCACGTGTACGTTACATCCTCACTTAAAAGCTATACTAAAGCAATAATCATAATGATAATTCTGCATTGAATGCTGAATCGCTTCTGGTTTAAAAGTTCAACTTAAACCCAATGATGATCCACCATACCATGGTCCATATCCTACATCATCATTCCATTCTGATAAGTAAAATAGTAAAATGTGAAACACAAAAAGTGATGTCTTTTCTGTTCACTCTATATAGGCTTTGCGGTCTATGCTTTGCACAAAACCAAGACAAGTCTGCAGTTATGTATGTAGGTATAGCACTGATGGGATGAACTTGAATTGAATGCCTAAATGTAACTAAGAGACTGATCCACGATCAATAGGATTTTAATATGTGTAAAAATTTGGCATGTATACTTATTGTACTGTCTGTGTGTGTATTGATGCATTTACCATTATTACTATAATCATCCCTATTGCGAATATTATGATAGAGAAGAGAGAGAGAGAGACACTAAAAAGGCATTGAATAATACTTAAATGATTTTTATATGGAAATTCACACCTATTTAGCTTTCAAGTCAATTAGAACGTCGTAAACGTCGCGTCTACACAGGTCATCAATTATTTTTAACTGGTCTCTAAACTCATAATAGTATTAGTAATAATACATTTGCTAATACAGCGTGTGGATATAAAAAGTGTAAAAAGGCTCATCTTTTTTTCCTAGGCGTCTTGAGGTAATATGCTTGCATTGTAAGATATGTTGTGGATTGGAATACTATCCATTTATTCTTCTTGTTTTTTATTTATTCGATTCTCTCATTTCTTTAATTCCGTCTTCTCCGTTCCTAATCGTCGCTGTCAGGTCTGTTTGATACAGTATATATAAGGTATTAAAAGGGGATATTAAGATCCATTATTTTATTTCCAGTGTAATACCAGATTAAAATGTAAAGTCAAAAACATCTTGTTCATGTCCATGTCCATATTGAAAAGTATATTATGATTCGCAATCGTATCATTTCCCCCCAATCACAATATTCATACTCAATTTACACTGGTATGCAATTCCAAAAATGATCATTGACACAATAAAATGCAATAGTATTTTATTTAGCGAGAGTGTAATAGAAATTCTTTCTCCAACATGAGTCGTCAATCGTCCTATCATTACAACAGAATTATTATTCCCATCGGATAACTTCATGAAGCTCCTATGCAATTTCTCCCGATTTAGCATTTAATATCCCTCTTTATTATTTTATGAGACTTTGCAGATTTGACTCGCGGTTGTCCGTGAACAATACCAGCATAATCGATTGTATTTGTATTTAGATCTAAATACTTACATGTAATACGGTACGTTGTGTGAAAAATAAATAATTTTAGAATTCTTTACAAGTCACACCACCAAAAGTTGTGTCACTTGACATTTTTCACTTTCTTTTTATTTCGTTTTCCATTTTTGCAGATGATATTTAAAATTCAATTTTGCAGGTAAATTTATTTATATCTTTTGGTCTGTTTGAAAAAGATTTAAGCCATAAATTTTTGCGCGGATTATTTGCTAAGGTTTAGAATGAGAAGAAAAAGTTTATGTATCGACAAGGAAAACAGGACATTTCGTGTGAGGTATTGGGTTGTGCGTTAGCATGAACATAAACATGCATGTACTGATAATTTTAGCGTGTATAGTGTGTATGATGTAACCATGTTGATTTATGGCTGGACAAGGTAGGGGACTATTACCTCTTGTTTGTTCTTCCTTTCTCTCCTCTCCCTCTCTTTGCTGTCAGTTGTGGTCAGATACTTTTGAGGATGAGTCAGTGGTGCTGAGTTGAATGTTAGGAAAAGGAGAGGAAGAAAGAAGAGACACAAAAAGGGCTGTGTTTACAAACACAGAAGCAGGGGGTGTTTTGTGGCCAAGAACACACGCCTACTTTGCCTATTACCAACGATTAGAAGTTAAGAGCACGACAGGGACTCCCATTCACTGGCTGGCCACGTTGACCACTGCCAAAAAATCAAAACCTCCACAAGTAAACAAGTATACAAGCAACACGTATTGACTATCGTACATACGTACAAGTATAATACGTATTATGTGTGCATTATACAACTACTCTTTGAATTTTGGATGTGATCATGTTCTGTTTTCTATTCATCCTTATTCCTTATAGCCAGCACCGTCAACATCAAGCATAATAAGAATGCCCAATGATAATACAAATATTGTCCCCTGATCATTGATGAATATGATAATAGAAGAAAACTAGCCGCTGATGTTGGTCAAATTCAAATTCAAATATTGGTCCAACTTTAGGTATTCAAGATTTAGATTTGAATTCAAGTTTAAATCCCTCTCGTTGCATAAGATCTTTTTGAACATACAACTGAAGGTATCTAAAATCCTCTTAAGTATATCTATTAAAGTTTGAGTATTTTATGTATGTATACATACATTATACATACATGTGTGCGTGTAGGTATGTGTTCAAGAATGGATTTCAGTTCTAGCTCCCTGTCCCTTTGATTTCGATGCCCGGACACTCGAGTTTATTATTATTATTTGAAAGGGAAAGAAAAAGACCATCACAGTGGGATATTCACTATTTGTGTATTTGTCTGATGGAAAGATTCGACCCTCGAAAAATTCAACAAGCGTCCCCAACTTTTCAAAAACAGTATTCACGGTGATATTATCTCCGAGTTTGCAATCGGTGCAAGATCAAATTGAGTTGAGAGACTCTATATGTACTCTTACTTTGTCACATATCATATATATTCAGACTATTTTAGAGAGAGAGAGAGAGAGAGAGAACTTTGGTCCTTTTCCGTTTCTTTCTTCCTTTCTTCATACGGAGAGACAAACAATGGCCTTTTGCTGTATAATGCATTTTTTGTCTGGCTCTGCCATGGTCATGGCAGCAGTGGAAATGGGCTAACAAGAAATGAGACAGAGATTTAGGCAGACCTCCATGTGGACACAAAGCGGTCCTGGCGAGCTTCTCTCAACGAACAAATCAATCAAGTTTCAAGTACACGTTTCGATACATGCATTATCAAGTAGGCATTTTTGTGTGGACATTTTTTACTTTAAATTTTATCTTGGAGTTTTTAGTTAAACAAATTTGAGAAACAAGGCTGTAAGCGAATCGCCACCTAATTATTTATGAAAAACTAAAAAAAAACTGTAAACGACAAACTAAAACTATGGTAGGCAATCACCGTTGTCAATTTCCAAATCGCTGGTTGGATTGAAAGAGACAAGAAATAGATACAAATACAAGTTGTAATGCAATGCATTCCATGCTAGATGCAATTTTTTGTCGAAATAATCCAAAAATATATATAAAAACAGCCCATGTATCTATATACTAATGATACAGACAATAACCTGGCATTGATCTATGTAGGCAATACAAGGAGTGAGTTTCGATGTGGAAATTTATTAATGTAATGGGGGTCAATAGATTAAAGGATTTTATGGATTTCTGACATTTTTCTCGCGCCCGTCTACTTTTTCTCTCTCCTTCCACATCTTTATGCTCTATATTACGGTATTAGTTCAGTGTTCTTTGCCCAAGCTGATTCTTTATTTCAGGAACCTCTCTCGTAATGACCAAATTGAGTTCTCCTTTTGTGTGTGTGTGTGTCTTCTCTTATTCTTACCAGTTTGGGCTCCAACTTCCAAATGTAGTGTGTAATGGCCACAATTTTTTGCACTATACATGAGTACTTACAGGAGTAACTATAACAAGTGCTTTGCCCGGATAGCTTTTAGGGATTTTGTGGTTTCTCTATAAGTACGTGGAAAATCAATTGATTGACTTTCTGCCCATAAAACGAAATGTCCGAGTCCTCATATAAAAAGATCTTAGCACCACCCTGTCCTATAGACTAATTTCTTCCAGGGAAGTATATGTACATTTGCAAGAAAACTTTTGGATCCTGATAGTTGAAGTAGATGTTGTAAAAGTAAATTTTATACAAGTCTATAAAATCGGAGTGCGTACAGTGGAGGTTGTACCGCACATTTCTGTGGTTCTGCACGGGACATTTATACAATATTTTGTGGATAACTCTTACTCACGCAGTACTGTTTTGAGGTATTTGGACAATTTTTTCTATGGTTCATGTATTATAATCCGATAGCTAAGTAGATATCCAGTGTTGTAGGGTAAGGACGAAAGTATGGACCACAAAGATCAAATGTCCTTCGACGAAAAGCAAAATCAGACATGAAGTATGGAAAATGGTCCCAAGATAACAAAAATCAGTTGGTGGGCTATCGCCATCGACAATTCAAAGTCATTTGATCTGTTCCTTACATGAGAAATCATGTTTCGGCCATTAAATCTCATGGAGAATAGCACCTAACACTGAATAATACACATTGCATTAGGCTGTTTTGCTTACTGTAAGTACGTACAAAATTTTATATCCCAGACTAACCCATGAGATTTTCTTCTTCTAAAGCAGAGTCCAAATAAAAGTATCATAGAAAAATACAAGCAAAAATATTTAATTTTTTTTCTTTTCTCTCCTCCTAATTATGTACGTTCTGTTTGCACTTGTAACTTTTATGCACGCATTAAACTGATCATGGAAACTCCAAGATGTTTCTTATCTAAAAACTGTGTGAATAGGTACATTAAGTGATGGGCATACTTATCACTACCATTACAGCACTGACTATTTCCCTGCCAATACAAAATTATTCCACTGAGATTGAAACATCAGTATATACATACGTGTTACATATGCACAATAAACAATAGGAGAAAAACGATTGATGTCATCATCCATTCCCATGTTCAATATTAAATAGTCCGTACTAACAATTACTATCTACCCTGCCACTCGATATTAAATATTCTGACGATAGCCTGTGGATTTGAAAAACAATTTCTATATACTTTTAATATAACACATTTGGGTAACGTTATTACTTCACATTTGGAATATATTATTATAGTTTTGTTGAAAATGAAACTACCTAGAAAAGTTCACATACAGTGGCTGTTGCATGTTGGAAATCGTGGAATAATTCAATGTTCAATGTAGTCACTTTGTCTTTACTTAATTACAAATCTCATTAAACACCCCAAGTCTTTTTCTTTTTCTTTTGCTCTTACACAATAGGTAACCCACTTGATAATCTGTTAAAGAGGGAAAGGAAGGAAAAGGAGAAGAAAAAGATGAGCAAAATATTGAAAATTTGAATTAAAGTGACACTAATGATGAGGGATAAATACGTAATACAGGATACAGCTATCATCTCCACTCCACCTGATGTGAGACGAATAATGACTGTCCCCTTCCGCTATTATAATATAATGCAGATATGATCCATTAACAATGGAAAATGTCCGTCTATTTTTCTACCTTACATATGTATAAGTTACACATTACACAGTGACACCTCAACGACACTTTGACTTCAATTTTCAATACGCATTTACGTATACCTATGTATATGCACGTAAATAGGACTCGCACCACGAGGAGATTACCCATTAGGAAATATATGATAATAAGGGGAAGCTGTAAGGTAAAAGTTCCTCTGCGTAAAAAAAAGGTTTTTAATGAGTGTACATTTGTTTATTATCTGAGAAGTTTTGAATATCGTTTAAATACACGACATGATATCCAGAGAAGAAGAAAAGTACAAAATCTACCAGACATGGAGAAAAACGTTATTATTGAAAAAGAGATGATGTGGTTTTTTTACGTCCATGTAAATATATATTTATACACACACACATGTATTGTACAATATGTATATTAATATAGTTTAGCCTATCGTTAATATTGTGTGTAGTTGGGTAGAATTTTGACTGCGGACTCAGATTTCACATGTTGGCTACGGGCTTTGACTCCGAGACTTGAGTGTAGAAAAACCTAAGAAAGGGAAACAGCGTGGAAGTCGACGAACTCTTACATGATATGATCCTACACACATACAATGCACAAGTAGTCGGCTGATTAAAGACTATGACTATGTATTTATGTATATACATATTGTAATGTTATGGAAAGAGTAAAATAGTACAGAGTAAAAGAAAGACAGTGTTTGTAGGTCGAGAGCTCAAGACCGAATGCCAGTTTATTTTTATGGATTGCAAAGGTCGAGGTCAGAGGTTGGGTCATATTTACAATTGACCCAATCATAATGAGAATTATTATAAGTACTTATTTAGAATCTTGCTTCTGACTTTCAAATATAAATAACAACCGTGTTGTGTCATGCATGTCATGACAACAACACGACAATATGAAGCTCTAGAATATAAAATATCAAGGCAATGCTTATTATCTCTATATGTATGTATGTACATAATATATAGTTGATCGCATCACAACCTTTGAGTTTAAATGTGAGTTTTTTAAGCCACTCGTTTGTCGTATTTACTTCATCATCACTTTTTGACTCGGTAAATTATTCCTGTATTCTGTATTCTGGTCGAATACTTTTAAACATGAGCAAGGAGCAGCAAATGGGCTATCTACAAAAGGTGTATCTGTAATCCGTATATACATGCATAGAAAGTACTATAGAAAAAGATGACTACCTAATAGTTAGACGTACAGACATGCTTAAATGACAAGGCAAAACATGTTTTCGTGGAAAGGTAAATGAACATGTATACAAGATGGATGGATCATTGTTTGTCTCCTGGTCGTAATTCGTAATTCGCATTGCTCACCTTCCGCGTCCTCTCACTTACTTTATATACTAGTAAGGTACTTATATTTGTATTTATTGGGGGAGATTGTGAATTACACACATTACACTTGAATGTGTGTGTATATCAGTATACCTGTAGGCTCTTTAATGTGTTCCTCCGTCCATTGTTCTAATACGTAGTAAAAAGGAATTGGCATCATTATCAAAACCCATCAAATGTCAAAAAAGGAAGAACTCTCTTCTCGTTTTACCTTACCGCATGTGTATCATATGTATAATATTATACATAGGTGAAGCAAATGCTCAAGTTTAACATGGAATACTGTGGGATTTTTGCCAGTTTATTTATGTATTTTATAATTTATGCAGAAATTGTGCTATAGTTGCTACTAGATAAATAAATTGGAAATAACCTTTTATTTCTGAATAGTATTGACAAACTGTATGTATGCTTCATTTTAGATTTTTACAAAATTCAATCATTTTACCATATAACTTTCGTTTCGTGAAGATTAATTCATATAGTTTCTCCTCTTTTGTAAATCTACAGTTTCCTCAACTCTCCTTCTATATATGTTCACTGTCGTTTGCATGAGAGTTTTGACCATCACGTGAAAATTGAATTTCATGAGCTAACTTGAATCTGCCCTTTTTCCGTGACATAAACTCAAGACGGCGAGAGATTTTGATCAAGGGAGAGTCTTTGTACTCAAATCACACATGTAGTAGTCAAAGGTAATAAATTTATAGGAGGCAATAGCCTGAATGGGATGCGAGGTACAATATTCCTCTAGACCTGAATTATTTTGAATTCTATTTTGCATATTAAACTGATAACGAAAGAGAACATGGCTATTTCAGTAAAGCTATACATCATGTGCTTGATGGCCGTATTTATTTGTTCCTTCTCTTGACTAGTGGCCTTTTCTCACCTCTTTGAATTTTTTGATGTTTTCTCCTGATACAAATATTTACCACTATTCACAGAGTAACTAGAACTGTGAGGAAGAGCAAAGCTGAGACTTCTCACCTCACAATTCTATACAGAAAATCGATGCGTCTCTTTCTTTGAAATGAATTAATGAGGCCAGCCTCTAACTTTTGAAAGAGCCAAAGCCAAAAGTCAAGGACCAAATTAAGGATGAAGCAGCGCAAGTATCGAAACCACCAATGGAGATTAACTGATGATGGTAACTGAAATGTGAAGTTTGAAAAAAAATCAAGCGACAAGTTTGTAGTGCATTTTGTTATCTATTTTAAGCCATCAAAAGGTTATCATTTCAAGTTAAATTGAATTTGAATTTGACCACAAAATATGCACCGTACGCTTTGTACCTTGTACATTTTATAAGCTAAAACTACGATTTTAACTGTGATACATACATACTACTGATACCTACACATGTATTTCGACAGGAGTTGTCCTAGAATAAATAAATTTCCATACATAAAATTTATGAATACAGAGGGAAATTATTTAGTTTAATGACCAACTCTAATCCCAAAACTTCCACACACACCAAATACCAACAATAATTCTAAACCGTAACCAAGCTTTTTAAAAGTACCACGAACAACTTTAAATGTTCATATAGTGTACAGCGGAGAAGTTCATCTCATCCCATTTAGATTACAACTTCCATGGGTCTCATTTTAAAGTCAAATTTTTACACCAATGGCTATGTACAAATAAAATATTATAAGAATATGATCAGAACGCCAAGAAAAAGAAACAATCATAATCATATAAGTGTACACCGTTCTCCAGGGATATTCCTAACTGAATTTGTATTTGAATTTTGGCTTTGGATTTAGATCTGGAATCGGCGTAACCACCACATGTCTATTTCATCTATTTCACCTCCATCACCATAAGTTTTTGTTCGGTCGACTTTGTGCTCTTTATGTACAATATACATATCTACTTGTATCTATACTTGTACTGTATGAGGATGATATGCAAGAGGACAAAACCAAGTTGGACCGTCTTTTTCGGCGGAGGCAAGGCATACATGTAAATATACTCACAATACACATATACTTACTCCAATATCCCCATCACCATCCCTATTCTTTTTCCCTCTAATACATTATTCATTTATTCAGATGCACACATGATTCGAATTTCTGGGCAAAAAATGTAGGTTATTTTCTGTGTCTCTTCCCTTCGAACACTTCGAATACTTTGGATCCTCCCTCTCTCTCTCTATTTCTTTCTTTCTCCCTCTCCTCTCCTCTTTTCTCTTTCTGTTTTCTTGACTTGCTTTGAGTTGAGTTGACTTGACTTTGTTTAGCCTGGCTTGGCTTGTCTTGTCTTGTCGTTTGTTCCCTTAGTCTATATTATGCATTGAATACAATAAGTTCATTTGCCTTTATATGCTAATTTACTTCTTTCTCTATCTTCTTCTTCTCCTTCGTCTTCTCCTTCTTTTGCTGCTTCCTGTCAATAAGGGTGAGCACGTAAAACTCCAGGCTCAAGGATTTGAACAACTCATTCCTTCACATCAGTTCATGTCACAATCACAACACATCTAATCTCAACTCAACTCACAGTAGCACAGCGAGTAGCACGACAATTCAGCCAACCCCCAACGTTTACGAATATTGTCAAATATCGTATGTATGCACAATATAGTTATACATCTGTAACAACACAATACTTTGTACAAACAAATAAAGCAGTACAGATATGTATACATAGTATGCATCATCTCGTGCTTTTGAACTGAAGCATAAATACATTTGTATGAATGTTCCTTTAATAGTTGATTTCGCGCTTTGTTGGATTGAACATTGATATTTAATATACACGCATTCACTACATACTACTCACTACTGATATTTACTGTTGTATTGATGGGAGAGAATGATATTTATGGGTGATGGGAAGCATTCTGTTAGGTACTTGTTCTTGTTGTTTCAGCATCAGTTTCTCACCTCATTTACCATTTACTCAGTTACTCTGCGATGAATACAATTACATACAAATTTGAGCAAAAGTCGATACCCTTTCTTATCATTCCACTGTTTCTTTTGCCTTTATTTCTTGACATGAGTTGTGACAAACTATGAAAAGTATAAAACATGTACCGTGCTTTATCTAAAATTCTTATAATAAATCGGTTACACCTCTGATACTTTCAGACTCAATCACGCTTTTATTTTTCAACGCTGTCGTCTGTAGTGTGCATATGTCTTGTAGATATCTTCAGTTAAATATTCAAAGGAGGCAATCCAACATCTATATCTTAGCTATCAGTAATTTGAAGCATTTGACTCATTGAGCCTGCCAGTAGTAATTTGTAATTGCTGAGATGCTATATAGTTCTTAAATTTTGCTATAATTCGTTGCTTCAGGTCTCAAGTCTTCACCCTACAAATTATTAGCCATTAAAGTATACATTATCTTGTGTTGTATCGTCTCTCAGGCTTGGACTAACTTTGGGCTGAGGACATCGCCATCATCTCACATACAAGTCCATGTTCACTTGTACAACAAAAATATGTAATGTGTACGATTCAATGTTCAAACTAACAACTGAAAAAATGCTTGGAGCCTCGACACTAGAAACAATAGTAAAATCCTTGTGTTTTTGCTCAATTATCAGAATTTCATTCACATTTTCGTCCAAACTTATTCATTTTTATGTTACAAAACGTATATGGGAGGGAAAAATAGTATACGCACTACACACATGTTGTTTGCCTTCCTCATGAATGAATGAAGCTCAAAAAATATTTACCTACATGAAAAACCAGAGTGTTTACTGCCTCTGTTATCCCCAAATCTCTGGATCTCCGCGAGTAATGACAATGACAACTCGAGAACATTTTCATGAGCATAATTACAGTGGCTGAGAAGCCGTCAGTTTGTTGAGTGATATTTATATTTTTGCCCAGAGACACGGCCTGTTTTCTCCTACCTTTTTGAAAAAACCGGACCTTTTTTATACAGTATACAGTACACATACAGACAGTTCTCCACTTTATTTCGTCAGTCCTGGCTGACTCATGAATGAGGCTGTTGCGCAAAAGTATTAAAATAAGACTGATTTTTTTGCATCCTTCAGTTGAATGGCACAGGAATTCTACGTGAATCGCCATTCTACAATTAAAATTAAAATATTGAACGATCCTTCATTTTTGGAGGCTTGACACCCTTAAACAGGGAATATTATTATTATTAAAATCTAAGGGCAAACTCATACACATACAATGCAGAATACAAAGATTTTGAATATACATACAATCATAAAAAAGCGGGGAGGCAAATCTTCAACGTATGTGTATAGCAACTGTATATATATAGAAAGAACATACATACTTAGGTACAACAGTGATAATGAATGAATAGGTGAATGGAGGAAACTGAAATGAAAATGTCAAGTGATGCCTTTTTGCCTCTTCTTTTACAGGTCGACATTGTCATTTCATTTCAAACGCACTGCGCTTGTTGTATTTCCCATCGCTTTACAATGAAAAGCGGAGGCACAATATTACAAATGTCTAAAAAGCGTACGTAACTATATCAGTACGTACACATGTAAATTCTTTTGAGGTTAAGTTAATATGGTCTCTGATTCTTTTTTATAGCATATGTACATAAATACATACATAACTAATATGGTAATATATAGAAGCTAAATATATACAAATACAAATATGATTGACATATGAACCTACACATGAAAATACCGAAAGTCCAGGTTCTGTGCACAAGATGATGCTATGTCATGAACCCACACTTAAAATGCATGCAGTACATAAAGATCACAGATATGTACACATGTATGTATATTATACGAATTAAAATGCAGGGACAAGTACGATTAGCAAATGCTCCCTCGGGCCGCGAGGGGTTAATTATTGCTTACCTTGGCGAGGGTACTAAGTACTAAACGATGATATGTAAATGATGTTCGTACTTTATACATACCACTGTTTATCAAATGCTCAAAATACAATACTACATACTCACTCCTTGCTTTTGACGATGGTGACTCAAACGCCGAAAGGGAAGAGTCAGGTATATATACATTTTTTGCATTTTCTTCTTGTCCTAAAAGTTTAATAGTAATGAACGTGAGCAGCCCATAATAATTGTTGCGAGTTTTTACATACTGTGCACAGCTTATATAAAGGCTTCAAACTGAATTATAGTTATATATACATAAGGATAAGAAAAGGGACGCTTTGTCCATTCTCAAAGTTGAGGATAATAATATACATAAGCGCATGTGTGAAATGATGAAAAACTTGTGTGTACAAGGGCATGCATAATAATGTCCACATAAGAATATTTTAGTATGTACATGCATACATTGTGATGGTGTTGTTTTTGAACAGAAGTCGGAAACTAAGGACAATACCAAAGTAAAGCAGTCAGGGAAAAAATTATATAATCTCCCTTACACTATATTTTGAATGTGTCTTCTTTTGTCGTGAAGTCTGCTATAAATATGTACATTTGTGTACATTCTTATTGTATTGTCCCATGTCGAAATAAGATTTTTTTACATATTATATGTAATGTTGTATGTTGCACAGATAGTGTTGGATTGTATAATAATTTGGTGGTTGGTTGAGGAGCCGAGCTGAGACTGTTGAAAAAGAAGAGTTAAGCTAAGCTAAACAGAGAACTGAACGGAGCTCGCGTGTGTCTGCCAGATTATTTAATTACATCATAATTGCTCTCCCCGCTCTGAGGTAAAAGTCTTTAAGTCTTTCGAATTCATTACACGGAAAAATCTTTTCCGTCTATATAATAACAATGATGATGATGATAATATTAATAATAATAACAAAGCTTCGCCACTCTCCTCTCGCCATTCCGCTCCGTCCATTTTTACAGGTACTTTTACTATTTACAAGAGCACCCTCTCATTTGAGTGTATGTATGTATAAGTAAAAGCCACATACATATTTATGGCAAACTTGTATCTCCTGCCTAACTCTAACCTAAACATAAGTATAAGTAATATTTAGTCCATGGTGGATATTTGTTGGGCATTTACAAGATTAAAGCATACACCGCAGTCGCAAAAAGTCAGTACACATGTAGATTGTATAAAAGCATTACAGGTTACATAGGTATGCTTTGCATACATAGATTGAATAATAATGTAATATATTTTATGCACAGAGGCATGAGTCCTGTCACTATTTACCTAAACGCTTTGTGTCTGTGCGTCTTGTCAATAGCGCTTCAACTTTGACTCCACATGAAACGAAAAAGATGGATGACATGTAAGAATTGTTTGAGCTACTCTTGCTGCTTGTAGTGGCGACAAGATTGCTCAACTAAGGTTTATCTTGCAGAATTCGTAAAGAGATTTTCATTGTATTGTATCTTATTCAAGACATATGGAAAGCGGGTATTGAGACGCTCCAATAGATTATTCGGCTATTTGCAATTTCATTATCTTTACTTAGGATAAAGTTTGAGGAAGAAAAGCAAGAGGACCTTCGGTCCTTCTACAACATACATCACATACTGTCAATATTTTTGGGTTTTCAACAAAAAATTTATAAATCATTCAATATACATATATTCAATATACCCACCTGCAAAAATAACCAAAAAATCGGATAAACTCACAAAAGTATGATAGAAGAGCACAGGTAAAATCTGTATTAAAAATTATGGTCATAGTCATATAGAACATTCAGGTGGACGAGGGACGGAGGAGTTCACAAATTTCACCATTTGCATTGAAGGGTCAGATCTCACAAAAGATTTGGATTGTCATTATCCAGATTATCATTATTGTTATCGGCCGTTTTTTTGAAACATGTACCTAAGTATACACACAGGGGAAAGAAAAGTTGGCTAGTTGCATAACAAAGTAAATAAATGATGAATATGAATGGTTCTTAGTTCAATGTTCTATCGCGTCAGATATCTTCTGATATTTGAACGAATGAACATTACTGACAATGAGCAAAGCTATACGTATCTATATGTGCCTCTATTCTTGATATGGTTTGATAATCCCTATTTAAGGGCTTCTTCGCTTTCTTCACGTTCTTCAGGAAATCCGGATTTAGTTGGACGAGAATGAAAACACTAGAAAATGAGAGACCTGCAATACAATTCAAAAGATCTTTGTAGGGAGAGCGAGAATAGTTACCTGTGCACGAGAGAGAGAGAGAGAGAGAGAAATCTGGGACGATATCCATCCACTTTTCCAATAGACGAATGAAAAATGACACTCTTACCTTCATCTTTATCTCTTTTGATTTGGATTTCCTTGTTTCCCCTAGTTTAGGGAAATTTCCCCTACATCATATTTATAGTGATGCATTTTACATTTTACTTTGCACAAAAATATCCAAAGACGTAATATTGGGTAATATCTATAGATTTGGATCTGTGTTTGTAGAAATGTATTTATTTTTACAATTTTATATGTATTTACACACAAAATACTCCCATATTTAAACCAACACCTCTGACAACTAACAAGACATCAAGTGTCGTTTAACGTTTGAGAGAGAAAGTGGTCTGTGTTTGAATAGAAAATTGTTGAATTTTTCCCGTATTCCCTTTCAGTGTTTTGTAATGTACGTTTTACACTGATATCTCAACTTGTTTGAACTATTTTGAAACTTTAACATAATATGTACGATAAAATTTCAAAATATTGAGATTTTGCGCAAATGAAGATTTCCCATATCAATTTATATAAAAATTCCGTAAGTACACAAAGTGTTTCATCAGACTACATGGGTCATCAGGTTGGGGCATAATAAAGTATCCGAAAAGTTGTTTAAAATATTCAACAGATGTTTTGAATCTTAATGAAATGAAAATTGCAAACATTGTTGAATGTAGTTAACAAACTTCACAAGTACATTAGAGGTAAATGTATACATACAGTATAAAGTATAAACGATAATGCGTGTGGGCAGGTTTATGTGAAAGAAGAGCAAAAAAATAAAGCTTGAATCTTTGGGAAAGTGGACTGTGAACTTGTGTAGTGGAATATCCTTAGATTCAAAAAATTACGCAATTTATGCAATCAACTATCCACATTCGTATTTTGACACGCATGACTTCCGTTTCGTCCTATATTATTCTACTATTACTATTATACATCTGATTGTGACCATCTTTCTATAATTCTGGGATTCACCACACAAATCAAGTCAGTCACCAATCATCACTGATGTTATCACAAAATCAAGTGACAATCCTACAAAAAAACTTACCCATACCATAAAGCATGTGATATGGCTAAAGGGAAGTACAATTCTTTTGGACAGTTTCTTTTTCCTTTTTCTTTCGAGCGGAGGCAAAAGGCATGGATGAAAGAAAATAAAATCAAATCCAAACCAGAAGCCAGTTACCATAATATACCTTTTGCAACTCTGTATAAGTATTGTCCACAGGGAAAATATGACATGCTTAATGTTTAGAGCTACATATGTATTAATGTTAAGCTTGAGCCACAATAGGGTTTAAGTAAAACGTCATCTCAGTTTTTAAGGTGAATATGGAGAAAAGTCAGTGTGGTGATGGTTATGTCGATGGCTATGGTGATGTGAATAGGTAAAGTCAGTCATCCATACGAAAATTATGCATATTGCATGTGTATACTGTACTAGACATTTTCCATTTTATAAAAAAAGACTCGGGGCTTGTGTCAAGCTAACAAAATAATGTGATATCTATGCGTATAACACAACTACATTACACGCAAATATGATGTGATATGATGTATTCAAAACGAAACTACAATTCAAGACACATTGACAGCCAGACATCAAAAGAAAGGGAGAATAAAGAACAAAAGATGGAGAGAGAGAGAGAGAAATTCACAAGGAAAGAACTTAGCTGCCCAGGTTGGGGTCAAAATTTCCATTTGGATGGAAAAAATTGTCGCACTGTGTGGCCTGATGATACAAGCTATTTTGTGCATTGAAAAAGACTCAAATTGAAGCAAAGCACAACAGAGTATATTTAAATATATGGAAAATCTGTATGAATTCTTTTTTTATTCTGAGAACCGAGATTGAAGAATGAAGAATGTGAATTCAAAAGTGTCTAAGTGGATGTAACTTTCTTATACCGTATTTACATATTTAAAGCTCTAAGCAGCTCTCAGTTTTTACTTTTGCTCATTTCTGCCACTGCAATACTTCAATTACTTACAATTTGCCGTGTACTGTGAGTAAACTCCCGCTGTACCTATAACTATACTTATGTAGTAAATACCTATGAATGTATTTGTGCATACGGATTTGGACACATGATATGATTACAATTGTTTATTCAACCACATAATATAGACTGCTCAAACAATGGACATGTACAGAATCCAAGCATTGTCTTCATGTTTTTCTTATTTTATGCTTTAACTTTTACACACATGCATATATATGTATTCCTGTAAGTTATAAATATTTGGTATGGTGTACACTATTTGTCCCATGAAAAACTTCCAACATTAGGTTGTTTGACTTTGCCATATTCCATCAAAGTATGTATTTTTACATGTCTATTGTGTGCGGCATAAAATGTAAAACATAATATGAAATATATTTAAGTATATTTTCATGGATTTGCTCGATTTAACTCGTAGTTACTCCAGCATTCAATGGAGCAAATACATAAAAACAGCTAAATCCTGGTGTACAACATGTAGATAAATGCCGTAATTTTTGAGGTTTACTCAATTCATACTACATTTCACATGTAATACGTATCAGCGTACGAAATCGTTCATTCTGTTATAGAAAATAATATCATCATAAAATCTCTCTTTTCTCTCAAATATGTATTTCCATGTAAGTTCGCGCATGCGCGGCGGAATCACATGGGAGATACATACATTGAGAGAAAAGAGAGATTTATGATGATATTATTTTCTATAACAGAATGAACGATTTCGAACGCTGACCTGCATACGACTGTCTTTACAATTCATTTACTATCTAGTGTTCACTGTTCACTCTGTCTGTTCATCTTCGTTTGCTTTGGCTTTCAATGTTGTTTGATACACCTGTAGTGTACATTACACTTGAAATATATTCCAGCACGAACTCATCTTCCTCTTCCTCTTGTCTTGAAAAAAACCTCGTTTTTTCTCTTTTTCTTCTTCTCTACTTGCATAAAGAAGCCTCGCAAGTTACTAGAGCTAAATACCTCCAAAAGTCAAAATTACAATACCCAATTCGTCAAATTGTACGCACTTGTATAACAGCGATGAATGAATGGATTTTAGATAACTTTGTACGGGTGTATTTTGTATCAAAAGCGTACTTATTTTAATAGGGTACAGAATCCTTATAACTTTTTGTGTTACGGGCACTCTGTTGTGTCGTGTGAGAAACGGTGTTTGGCGTATGTACAATGTATAGTGCTCTTTGAACAAATAGAGAAATGATGGTATTATATTATTGAATATTCCCTGAAGATTTCTGTAAAATGAAGATACCAAAAGTATTCGAATCTTTATTGAAGACTTTACGCCTTCACATACTATATAGTCACAAGTTTGTATACAAATATTGTGTTTCCTTTTGATTAGAACGATCATCACGGATTATGTAGGATGAACACTCATAAATTATTGTAGGTATGCATATAAAGTCTCCAATTTTTGACTCGGGAAAACAACCTCATTTCATAAGAAACTTGAGATTTGAAAAAAATGTACAGGTGAAAAATCGGCATTGAGTAAAAAGAGGCTGCTTTAAGACCTAAAGTTGAACTATTTTTTGGGTTAGGTCAGATGTATAAAGAAAGAATGCATAAATAAATGAATAATGAACAAATATATCTGTGCAACATGCAGAATACTTGCATAGAGGATACATAGAAGAAAATAAAGAAAGCATGTAAATGAAGTTCAAATTCAAGTACCTGCAGATCTCTTTTTATTATTACTACGATATTACTATTTGTATTTATTTAATAAGGAATGCGCGAGGTGTAGTGTACAATTATCAAAAATTTATAAGATCGTGGACCTACTCTTCCTTGAAGGGGATGAAATGTTGTGGGAACAAAATACAAATAATACAAAATATGTATATTATGGACATTGTACAGTACATACAGTGAAGTGAAAGAGGGACAAAGAGAGAGAGAACAAACTAGAATTCATAATTTGTGATTCATAATTCATATCTTAATACAGATAAAATACAAATACAAATACTCGAAGGATTACGCACACCTAGCAATTACACCCAATAAATCATCGTGGGTCTGTCTACACTTTTTGAGACTTTGGCTCTGGCTCTCTTTCTCTTTCCTTCTTTCTTTATTTCTCGCTCTCGCCTTCTCTCTTTATGTGTGTAAAAAGTATGATAAAAGTTACACTTATTCACTATTTATTTACCCCTACACACACGAGATCTTCATACACAATGTTATATTATTATTATTATCAGTATTATTGGTGCGATGAAGCAGTGCTTTATTAAAGAAATATCTGTATCCCAATAATATTATCGTTATTATCATCATTTGTTATTATTCCTATTCATTTATATTATATTGCATACTGCATGTATGTGTAAACTGTAGATTGTAGTCCATAGTCCATACATGTGTGATGTGTGCGTACGATCAAAGTATGTATGCTAGTGTATGCAAAGTTGTAAATTTTCCAAACAAGTTTTATCGTTTCTTTAACCCCAAATTACAACAATATAATTACTTTAGGAATATAATCCTTTGATGATACTGCAGCAAAATATAATTGGGATTTTCGTACCATCCAAAGTAATAATTTGTAAATGTGTGTGTGTGTGTGTGTAAGTTGTATATATTGTATTGTATTGCACTGTGTCTATATTGTAAAAAAGTGTGTGTGTATTAAACGGCTGAGCGGAAATTAACGTGAATAATTAGAAATTGGATACTTGCTATCATTTTTTCCGTTTCTTCTCCCCTCTCTCAATCTCACTCTGAAAAAACGTGCAAATGATCAAAGGTTTTCTGAAGGACTTGGATAAAATATTTGGGGATTGTTTTTCTCCACGTCGGCCGTTGGTTTTTTCAACTGACCAATATACTTATTGCATATGTGTATTTACATTCATGTAAATAAAGGCAGGAAATGCAAACAGCTGAATTTCTTTGTGTGTATGTGTGTGCAATATTTCATATTTTGAATTTTGATTAAGCAGAAAAATGCCTTAGCATTTAATATAAAATTAAATGTGGGTTTGAAGTTTGAAATCGATAACTTTAATCATAGTAATAAAGAGAGAAGAGAACAAAGTTAAAAGCACAATATTATACAAATAACAATTTGGGAACTTTTACCTTATCCCATATTAAATAGCCGCCAGGAAGAATTCCATCTAACTGTACATTTAATCTAAACAATTATTTCAATGACTCTGAATCCCATATATCCATGTATGTATGTATGTATGTATGTATGTTCTGAATTGAATTGGAAATGAGATAGTCTCGCTAATATTTTGCACATTGTGCCTGTCGCATAAACTTTTTGTGTGCCTATTCAAACGGCGTATTTTTTAATCTTAATTTGCATCAGTATAAATAATCATAATCATAATCATTATGACTATCACCATTACGTTTGAAGGGAATCGAAATGTTTGGAAATCAAGACACGAAAGGTGCAAATATACGCAAATTTGGCATAAAAAGACCTCTTGTACTTGATGTTGTGAATCGTGCATATTTACTGCATGCACACAAGGGAAAATGCTGAAAATGTTGAAGGAAAATCCATATAAATTATGAATATTATTTATGGACAAAGGTTTCCCATTTTCCCTCATAGATTTTCAGTCCAAACACGTTCACCTCGTCCATTTATTGTTACCCACATAAATAACAACTTTTCTTACATGTGTGAGTAGCATGTATGCACATAAAATATATACAAATACAT
Source organism: Sminthurinus bimaculatus (assembly GCA_034698285.1). Taxonomy (NCBI): domain Eukaryota; kingdom Metazoa; phylum Arthropoda; class Collembola; order Symphypleona; family Katiannidae; genus Sminthurinus; species Sminthurinus bimaculatus. The sequence continues at coordinate 29,457 of JAQIVE010000523.1, forward strand.
TATACTCTGCAAATCTCTTGATTTTTACCGTTTCCTATGTAGTCAAAATTTTCATATTGGAGAAAGAAAGAGCAAATATTCCCATTCTTTTCTCTATCTGTAAATTCATCGATTTTGCTTTGGTATTTCATATTTGGCAAAAAATGCCACTAGTTAATGCCAGCGAGAAAAGTTAACCACTCACACCACGATTGGTATTCCTATTTGCACACGTGTATACGTTGGTTTTGGCGTTTTAAAAACCTTCATCTTTTGACAAGAGACTAACGAAATAGTTAAAAATCGCTTCTTGTTCCCCTTCTCCATCTTTCTGCCTTACCACTAATTTAATTCCCGGCCATTGTGTATCTAGATAATTAAGCATTCTTTCCCTAACGATCCGTTTATCTGTATATGGTTGTGCAGTGCAACAATAAACTCAGTTCCTCTCCATCTTCATCTCCGTCTTCTTCTTGGCCTTCTGATGACTTTACTCGATTCTCTCTTGCTTATCTTTCTGCATCGATGGAGAAGGATCTTACATAGCTTTTTACAGCCCGTAGATTTATAAATTGTAAAAAGGGAAAAAAATATACAAGAGGTAAATTTTACTCGCGAAAACTTTTTCTTGGCAATATCTTATGTGCAGAAGAAAATCAGATGGCCAAAGAAAAAAGTTGTCTATATAGGGAATAGCAATAACCAATTGCAATTTTAAGATAAACATGTATACCTCGTATATGTATACAAGGTAATAGTAGTACAATATAAGTAACTATAGCCGATAAACCAATATGCCCAAAACCGCTTCCAGTAATGATGATGGTAATAGGCCTACGTTGTGTACAACCATATACATACAATATAATCGAGAGAGATGGATAGAAAAGACAAATTATTCTTACCCCGTCCTTTGGTGTAAAGACGTGTTTCTGAGTTAATGTTAGCGTGTTATCCGAGCGTGTACATAATATGTATGCACACATGCATATGCCCAGTAAGCCAAAAGACAAAATGAAGCTCATGAATTTTCCATGAGGTTTCCCTATATATAATGAGCAATAACTTGCTTCATTGATTATGCTCGACTTGACATATTAGCTTCATATCCCAGTATGATAATATTTGCATTGTACGGATTTTTTTGTAGCTGCCTATTCTATCATCCATCTCGTCGAGCATGTGCAAGTGTAACTATCCATGTAAAATTTAGCGAGTTTAGAATCATATCTGTATTTGTATTGGAGTTTGTATTACAGGCAAAAACAACAAATTTTATAGATGTGGGAATTCAAAATTCCGCCGTCCAGCCCTGCCTCTTCCTTCTTATTACTAGTTACTTTGATGAAGCCTTCGCCTCCTTTCACAGCAAATTCAACTACAGTCCAATCCAAACTCAAAATCTCGATCCATCTATCCAGTTTCTGACATATTGTTATTGTTAGGTTGTATTATTCTCTTTTCTATCTGTGTGCCGTGAATAATTTTTGCTTATAATTTTCTCTGTTCGATTAAAGATTCAGATGCAGGTTCAAATTCTTGTTGTGTATAATACGTAAAATTCTTAGATGTATATGAGGATTATGCAGAAAAATATGAAAAGTATGTATATATGAAACATATTCTGATATTATTTTGTAGAAATGACCTATGGGTTTTTTTCCCTGAGTAAAGTATGTACGAGTGTGTGAGTCTGTATCGATGAGAAATCATCTCCTGCGGAGTTAAATTCTGCAGTATGTAAAAATTACTGCATTATCTCGAGCTTCTGCCTCCACGGCAGTTGCTCTCATCTCTTGTTGACTCCTGATTTTTCCAATCGCACATTCATGCATAGCTGCATATGCATGTATGTTGTGTGCTGTGTAAAAAAGGAGTACTTTTTGATATAATACATTAAATCAAATTTTGTGTACAGAAGAATCTCGCATTTTTTTATGAGAAGCGACGGAAGGTGGAGAATATATAGAGTAAGGTAGCCCCAAATGGGACGTTGTACACAATGGGACACCTGATTTTAAATACGTATAACTTTGTATCTAGTTAAGATTTGACAGTGAAACTAATTTTATCATAATCTCGGACTAAAGTACATATAATATTTAAAAAAGGAAGAGGTTTCATAGGCGGGTCCCTTTGCCAGAGCCTTTGGCAAAAAAAACCCAAAAAATTTTTCGCTGAAATCAAGCTTTTAATAGCCGAAGGAAAAATCCTTAAAATTCAAACTCATGTTGAAACCATGTTTTCGTGTCTAAAAAACTTTTACTTTACAGTTATTTACTGCATCATATAACTTAACTTTTAATGCAGATTTGAAAGAATTTTAATGACGGGTATTCTTTAAACCGATCGGGAAGTAAAACATGACACGTTTCCATGTTTTTGCCCAAAATGGGACGCTTATTTGTTGCCCAAAATGGGACACCTTTTATTGTGTTCATGAGTATGCACATACACATATGTTGACGAACATTGACGTATACATGTACATAGCACATTTTTATGCATTTTCACTTACTTATGTGTATGTACTATGTACATACATACGTATAAGTAAGTGCTTTAGTGCAGAAATCCACAAATTCTAGTGTCATTTTATATTGGACACGCATATGTATATAACATGATTTCAAAAATAAAATAATCATCAATTACGTTAGAAAACTTGATAATTATACTTAATTGAACAATTTTATGTGACAAACATTGATAAGTAACTTTCTTGGATAAAAGTAGTGGTTTAAATACAGATGGACGGAGATCCCAAGTAAAACTGTAAATAAAACCAGCCGAGCTAACAATATGATAACAACTTACACAACTAGAGCAAGCAGAAAATGACATTATTGAGTAAAGTTTTTGCTGTAGGAAAACAATTCATGCTATAAACTTCTAAACTTAAAGTTACACGTGTATTTATGAATTTTCAGGGAAAACCAAGCTTTTTTTGAGATAAAAAAACATGGACTTTATGAACTACGTCATTGGTCATTGGAAAGAGCAGTGAAAGAGAAAGATAGATGGAGGATAAAACATGTTCTGAGTTCTAAGCTAAATGACAGCCTGACAACTGACAACTGAAAACGAATAATATGTATAATATATTGTTAGAATAGCTGTGAACTTATGTAAGTAGCTGGTAATGTAAACCAAATACATGGTACATTTTTATTTTATCAACAAAAATAATAATCACACAACAAATCACGTTTCATTATCGTTTTTTATACAATAAAATGTGAAGGCATAGCATTATCTTTTCTATGATAAATAAATACGGCAATTATTTTTATCTATCAAAGTCGAGATTTGTGGAAAGAAAAAATTGCAGGCAAATAAACTTTACTTTTATAAAGTCCCTGAATTTCAATCTTTCTAAAGTCTAATAAAGTCAACTAGAGCTAGATATATTACAATATGATAACATAGAATATATACATAGGCAACTAACTAGAAATACTACTATGTGTAACGTTTAACTTTTCTAAAATTCGACTTCTATTAAATCTTGACTTGCAAATGTATAATATATAAGTTTGGAAATATATTTACTTAGGATATTGATTATGGCTTATGATATATAGTATTAGTATCATAAATAATATTATATGTTGCAAAAAAGTGTACAAAATGTTGGCATTTGAAACTAGAATCATTCTTCACTTGGCCTATTAATAAATTCATCCAGAGGATTCGTGACAAATATAATTTCCTTGAATCTGTTACCATCAGTATCTTCAACGGTGGACTCGGTCTCGAGGCCTTTGATCAACTTTGTTTCGTCCACCAGAAAACCTTCAAACCCAAGGTTATAAGTTTCATCAACTGGAACTTGGTGGTGTAGTGAAAGCTCCCGTGGTTTCTGATCATACAGGTCAACTTGATAAATTGTTGTCGTTGAGTCGGTGCTATTGCCCTGAATTGTAAATTGTCCTCGGATTCTCCCCACACAAATAGACGGGGAATTGTTCACAACGTAGAACTCATGTGAGAGAGATGATGGCTCCAAATCCTCGGCCTAAAATAATAATCAATGAAGAAAGAGAAAAATTGGTTTTACTTCAAACATTTAGAGAATAATCAGAAACGGTGAATGATTTCTCATGCCATCAATGTACTCATCAAAATACTAATACATTATCAAAATACATTAACTAATGAATAAGTACTTATTGTTACGCAAGTATAGATACATGATGATAACTGATAATTTAGTTCATTTTTACCTTAACTCCATATCTCATCTGATACTTTGAGACAACTTCTTTTCTGTAACTTGCATTCATCTTCTCTATTAGCTCCACACGTTTCCTCAGCAATTCCTCATATTTTTGGGCTGCTGCCATCATTTGTTCATTGATCTCCATTTTCCTTTGATGAGCTGCTGCGGCAAAAGCAGAGGCTGAAACGAAAACAGAAATTACATCATGCACAATGTAGAATTTGTAGGTTTATATATAAGTATCTACATAAAATGTATTTAAACAAAATATGAACGCAAACAGACGAAAAAAACGTTCTTGTGTAAATGCTTTACATAATAATACCTATTTTAATTTCTAGTAAAATAAAAAAAAACGAAAAATAGTATTCTTGTTTTTTTAAATAACTGTATACAAATATTATTTATGTACTTACTTTCGGCTTTAGATTTGGACATTTTGTTGCTTTTTTGGTGAATTCAACAGGAGAATCTATAATTCTGAGTAGAGTTGTAAGTATTTATGTGTTATGTATTTGTCAAAGGGATGGATGTATAATGTATTGTTGAATGAACTATTTATGTTTCCTAGCTGCTTCTTCCTTCGTCCTGCTCCTTCGATGTTATAACTTTAAATGTTTCAAACTAACTGTAATAAGTTGGAAGTAACTTAAAAAAAGTCACTTCAACTAGAAAAAGTTACATCGTTGTCAAAAGATAAAATCAGTATCTTTTTCTTTCGCCATCAACATAATCCCTCGAATTTGTAAATGGTCACCTTATTTAAATAACAAAGAAACATTCTATGCCTTCATATTGCAAGACGAGGCTACTAAAATTGACGGTTCTTAAATTTAACTTTCTTTATTTAAGCAAGTTCAACTTCAATAAGCAGCGAATATATTATGTATAATATATATGCTATACATATATGCTCCTTGTATTGTATGTACAATATGTAATACATGCATCACTGCATTCAAACGTACTTAGTTAAATAAGCTATGTACTATGTACTAAAAAACTTAGCATCTACATAGTTCATATAGACATTCCTGAAAAATTAAAAAATGTGTATCTCAAAACTCAAAAACTTCAGTCTTCATAATATACTAAAGTATAGACAAATTATATAAAACTTTACACATTTACATGTATTTGACATACTACATACTACATAATACATTATGTGCCGCTGATGTAAGTCGAGCTTACTGAATTATAAAATATGAGTTAACTTTAACACCCATCAATGTTAGCAATCTAGCAAAAATTCTATAGCTCGTTACGTATCATGATCTCGAATCTCGTTTCTCGTTCATGTTTGCTGTTTTGTATGATATTGTTGAGTTGTACACCAAACGATGAACAAAAGTTGGCTGTTGACTGCCCTGCGAAAATATCTGCATAATAAATACCATGTGTGTGTGAACTTTCTCTATACTATTGTCAACTGTATACTGTATATTATTCTGCATTCTGCACATCTGGAATCACAATAGGTTCATAAAAATTCATATTTACATGCAAAATTACATGATAACATTTAAATAATTGTGTTAAGCTATCTTCATGAAACTTTAAATGGGTTGTAAATATATATGTATACCTTTATCTATATACTGTCATAATATTGTAGATTTTAACAAACGAGAGAATTATCGAAATTGAATGAAAAAAGAACAGTCGATGAAGCTTGCAGCATTGCAGCATGAATAATATGTACTATATATACATATGTATTATGTAACGAATTGGAAATTGGCTTTGTATCAAAAGGATCCTAGATAATCTAATCTAATAATCTATAAAAAGCACTACGTAAAAGTAACACTTAACTCTCATAAATATAAGCAATAATAATTATGATTACGAATTAGCTCATTCACATATAGATATTAGATGATCCAATGTATTTACCTAGAACCTAGAACATCTTTTATTTATGCCCCATGCTCTATATATGTAATATACTCTTGAGAATTGAGAATCAACTCCAGAAATAACGAACAAATAAAAATAAAGCAATAACAATTACTAATTACTCAACAAAACAACGACATGTGAGACACACACGTGTTACGTATGTAAGTTACACATAAAATGAAAATGTTTCTAACTATACCAGAGACTTTGGATTCAATAAAGTACTTATATTATATACAAATTATTCAATTACCGTATATGTTCTTTTAGTAAGACTCGTTCCAATAGTACGACCCGGGGCAATTTGCTACGTGCTTTTTAAATGGA
>JAQIVE010000524.1:0-35855 GCA_034698285.1 Sminthurinus bimaculatus
TAGCCTGTTTATTACTATACTCCTCTTGATAAATGGGACAGTAAATGTACATGTGAATGCACAAAACGAGAAAGAGCGAAGGAATAAATGTTGATAAACTCGACGTGGTCGAGGTCAGCCATTGGCTATCAGTACCACCACACACCAAACTATTTGGTTTTGTAAATGAGAGTTCATTAAACAAAATGCATTTAAATAATAGTTTTAACAATAATAATAACAGTTATTAGATAAACCGTCTTGTTCTTTCTCCATTACTCAATCCCCCATATTGAATTGGATTGAATTGAAATTAACTGTGTGGAATTTTGGCTCGTGATTTTTCCTGCACATTTACACACTTACCAAATTGCAATTAGTAATAAGAGCTGCCAAACTTTTGAATTTATGGTGAATTTTTAATGCGTAGGTATGTATATGAATGTATAAAATGTCATTGTATATTGTGTATGTTTACATTTTACATCCTCCGTTAATTTGGATTGTGAACCTGCGTCTAAATACTATACGAAACTGTTTTCAATAGATGTGAATGTGAGTCTTTGCCTTAATTTGGTGAATCATTTTATCATTTTATGAGAAAGAAGAAGGCGAAGTTGATGATAATTGCTCGTTTTCCTCATTTCTTTCTTTGTATGAATGTGGTTGGTAAGCTGTACGTTGGCACACATATTATGTGTTTTAAATCCTCTAAATTTGAAATTATTATCGCAAAGACGGACAATCTTACGACTTTTTGTTTAGATAAGGCATTCTTCCACGATAACAATAACCATAATCACAACAATAGTCATAACTTTAGTCAAGTAGCGAGGAGGATGGCCGGCAGTAACAAAGTATCCAACTAATATACGTATGTATGTAATATAAGTATGCACTGTATGTAGCATGTATACATTATGCACCTTGGATTGGCTCGGCTACAAAATAAAAGAGCGTCTTTGGATTTGGGATGTTGGACAGAGCTCATCAAAAAGTCTGATAAGATTTACAAGACACTTTTTTCTTTTTCTCCTCTTTATGACACACGAGCACCGATCATAATTTCTTTATTACACAAACACACAAGCCAATATGGCCTCCAGGACGAGCATTTAGACATAGGACATGCATAGGATTTGTTAACTAGGTATGTATGTATACTTACTATAGAGACTGCCAAGAGATGAGCTAACGCACATTCTCAAAATTCAAAGTAGCTACATATTTATTTCCTTTAAAATTTAATGGCCTAACTAATAAGTGTACCTATGTATTTATATCATACGGCATAAATAATAAATACTATATGCATTTAATCATATTTATTGCACACAAATAATGTTTCACCGCCAGCCAAATAAAATCAAAATGATGCTTACTAATAGTGAGCGAAATAAAACGTGGTACTGTTATGGTATTAAATTGTCTTAATGTATAAGCAATAAGCAAGCACGTGCGTGATTGTCTTCCTATTTAGAATAATATACGGAAACTACAGTTCTTAATTTTTAACCCTTTTTCATTTCAGCATATGATCCTTATAGGTTACAAGAAGACTAAAGATAAAGCCGAGGACAGCAGTACATGAATCTGTCAGGTACGGTGATGATGATGATGATGGTAATGATGCTGATTTCAAAATATTATTATGTATTACGCTGTACATAAAATTATCTTATGAGCTGTGAGTTTTCTCGAGGAGGAGAAAAGGCCTGAAGAAATAAATGTAAGGTAAAAGAATAAAGTGAGAGACAAGAGGACAGCGAGAGAGAGAGAGAGGGATAAAGAAAATGAGACGAAGGAGGCGAGAAGAAAACAAAAGTACTGGGTTTTGGCTCATGAAAATAATAATAGTCCACAAATAGGCGACAATTTGGTCGGGCTGGTCTGTATTTAAACATTTAAAATTTTTAAGCTCGAAAAGAGTTCAATGGTTAACCTCAGCTCAAATACTCATGTACTCATGTATACATTATAGATCGTACGTACCCAACGTCTTTATTTTATTTCCCAATTTTTTCACACAGATTTTCCCTCCAACAATACAGGAAATAGAACATGGAACAGATTTTAATGGTTACTAAAAAAATCCGAACCGAATTATGTTTATTTTTTTATCATAACATTAAAACATATAATCGTTAGGTGTATTATATATTAGATGGTCGATGTTTTACGCTTTCTATGTATACACAATTTTAAACTCACAGCAATTTTAAGCGTTCAGACAATGCTTGAAGATTTTAACTGTAAGCTATAAGAGAGCGTGGCAAAAAGCTTTACAAGCTACAAGTATAACATATTGTATTTTACAATATTTATTCGAGAGCGCCCTTTCTCCATTCGGCGACTCCAGCAATAAATTATGATTATACAGTGCGTATTGAATATTGAGCCATTATATTTTTAATAGTGGTACCGTACCATACGCAGTACTTGTGTGTGGTACCTCCGTTTCCCATTTACGAGTAATAATGTATACATAATATGCGTAAAAAAGGAAGAGGAGTAGTGAAAAACGTTGGATGAATGAAGAATAGAAAAAGAGGAAGAGATGAGAAAGTAAAAATTCGGTTCATTAAATCGTAATAAATCTGTTCTCGCCGAGAGTGACCTTTCCTGGCCTTTTTTGAATGAAAAAACTACTATGGTAGGAGCTTACATAAAAATCATCATCATCATCGTGAAAAAGCACGCGATGATTCATTCTAAAGCTTGAACTTGAAAATACGTCTGGCATTTATAAAAAAGCAACGTATACATTGATACGGAGCTTTATGGGAGAAAAATTCGTGGTTTTTGATCCATGTGCACTCAGAGGTATAAAACACATTCACACACACATATTCATAACACAGCGGAAATACTGTTGGTATATTTACTATTATTGTTGCCTTCTATTTTCTACACCCACATTATACATTCGACAATAAATGCACAATATGTAATATACCTCCATATTATACATTATGGTCTAATGAAACAAAGTTCCACCAGATCTCTAGTTTCGACCAAAGTCCAGCCCCAGCGAGCCAAAGAGCGATTCAGCCCGAGCATCTACAATAAAATACAAGGTAACAAAGGAAATTAAATGAGTGTGAGAATACCAAAAGAGCCGTCGCGCCGACATAAAAAATGTAGGTAAGCCGATAATTTGTAAAGGGTTGTACTGTACATAATATGTATCGTGTGAGGTTTAACTTTAGAGCACACACACAAATAATAATGCATACAGTATGTTCATTGTACAATGCAATGTACAGTTTACGTCACGGGAGAATAATGGAGTAAGTACGTTGAAGTTCAAATAATAAGCCTCTTTAAGAAAAAAGTCACAAAAACTGAGACAGTTGCCCAAATGTCAACCTTTGTGGTCCACAGTTCATATGTACATGCATGCAGGATGTATTTACATCGGCATAGCACAAAGTTGAAAGTCTCATGTCAAATAGTCATGACAAAGTGACAACTCTTGAAAAAATCCGACAACTTTTCCCTCAAGATAAAGTACCTACAAATTAAAAAAGTGAGCAAAGTAACTACTATTGTACAAAGATATGCGCCCTGTTTTTAGTTTACACACATTTTATCTATCTACGCAACAACATATACACTTGACTGTAAAAATGAAGAAGAACTGTTAAGTCCATTAAATCCCTATTCTTTGTATACACATATATGTACATGTATATCATACAGATATCTGTATAGACTTGGAGATCTCTTTGTAAAATAAATTATATTACATGCATCATGCATTGTTGGACTTTCTGCAGATTGTTTGTATCTATTTCTTTGGGTGTTGTGCATTGTACACTTGTACACAGTGTAGACATTATGTGATATACTTTATTCATTATACAATATATCTGTCGTGAACTATTAAATGTGTGTGGTAGGTATAATATGCACGGTATTTATAACTGTTTATAAGAATGAAAAAGAAAGAAGAGTATACACACCGAAGCACAATGTATCTCGTGCACTTTTACAGTATTTAACACAGGATGAGTCTATCAAAGGTCCAGCCGTATATTTACATTCTCGTAAATAATCCTAAATGATCACAATGGCAATAATCATAATAATAACCTTATGTAATGTATGTACTTTACTGTGTCTTCTTTTCTCTTTCCTTCATCTTCTAACACCATCCTGAATTTGAATACACAAAGGTATTCATCCATCCTTTGTTGCTCCATTCCATATACACATGTGTACATACTGATAGTTACGGGTTACGGGCTGATGTTGGTCAGGCAGATATTAACTCATTATTATTTCCTGCCCACACATGTCTTTATAGTCCCTGTATATAGTTCTGTCGTATGTACTCTCTCAATAAACACTATAGAGCAGATGACCAGAGATAGGAGCTCTAATACAAAGGAGAACTACTGATGCAGATAAAGAAGACAGGTAAAACTGGGGGAAACTGACCATTTGGGTGACCATCTCATGACTTTTTATTGGCGAGACGGAGGCAGGTCCACAAAATAAATAGGGAAATGGGATATGCTGATAATTAGTAGCAGACAGGCCTGTCCAGGTTTTTAGGAGCCAGGATTTACAATTTAGAAACTATTTTATTTTCCTTCAGTTCTTTAGTAATTAGATGAGCTCATGATGAGTATGCCTGTATAAGTAAGTACATTTATGAACTTTGTTGAGATTTCTCATGAACGATAAAAGAAATTGCATTTCTGGGAGTCCGAGTACAAACTATGTGTAATCAACCGTAATTTTTTCCAAGTACAAGGAAAACTGTTATTTGACAATGTATTGCATACATGCATGTTTAAAGCAACACAGTAAGCAAATAAAAGCTAGGGATGATGGGTATTTTTGACTCTTAGCTGTGACTTTCCTTTATATAAGCCCCAAAAAAGTTGACTAAAGAGAAAAAAGATTTCAAAAAATAAGCATTTTAGCCTTAAAATTTCAAAGAAAAGAGACACATAAACCAATAAGGTCGGCTATGTGATGATTCTAATTTTATTATTTCTACTACAGCGGCTATCATTTTGCCAAAAGAAAATGACAAGATTCAAAGTTTATGTTGGTGTAACGATGCAACAGATACTGTTAGCTGTGCATAGTATTTGTACGTACATAAACATGAGTAGAAGATGTGTAACTGTCGCATAATTCCTCATTTCCCCTGTCACTTGAATCTTAGGTTGAAAGTTTATTGAGTCTAATATGAAGGCCATATATGCGCGTACAAAGTCTGTATATGCAAGGTAGATCGACTTAAAAATGTGCGCTGGTTGTATTTTCTGATGTAGACAGTGCAACTGTGAAATCAATTTGAAAAGGAGCTTTTGCTCAAATAAGGGCAAACCTCAGGTTTTATTTTACATGACTAGATTTGTACATTTGCAGAATTTATTAGAATGGCCTCAACCTCGTGAATTGTGATTAAGGCAGCTCCGAATTTTCTTTTTCTTGTACGCATACATGTACTTGCATGCACATAACGTACCGCAATAAACCGAGTAGCAAAAACTCCATTCCCTTCAACGGTCCTATGCATCACATCGAAGATATTTATTCGTCTCTACCCTGGGAAAGGTTTTTTCCCGAGTTTTTGTTCGAAATAAGTTTTTTATACTACTTGCATGCGTAAGATGGTTTGGATTTTAAAAAATCAGCAGCATTTTTTTACTTATTGTTACAAATGAAATTAACTAGGATTGAATACAAATAGTCTATATTTTTTCTTATAGTAACATGACCACCTTTCAGCTAATAAAATTACTGTCTATGAACGCGTAATCTATGTGCATACATAAAGTGATTAAGTATATGTACTTTTAAAATTCCTTCAGATTGGCCAAGGCAAAAGTGCTTAAATTCAATAAAACTAACCAGTCAGCGTGTAGGCTTTCAACAAAACGTTACGTTAAAATGAAATATAAACGACAGCATGCATGAATAGGAATACATTCGTATTATGTATTATGATTATTATGCAGATAGTACAGAGTATATAATTATTGCCTTGTCTTTTCTGCAATTGTTGATTTGGATAAAATACCTACATGATTGTGTTTGTTTAATTGAAATGTGTGTATGTAAGTAAGTACGTTTACCTAGCTTTCTTGTATTTCTATAGGAAACAAATGGAAAAAGGAGATTGCAAATTCCAGTTTTGTATCCTTTTGTCTACAACAAAATGGACCAAAGTGGGAGGTTGGAAGAATTGAGGATAAGATTTAAAGATCCATTAGTTTTGATTGCCTTTGAAATTGAAATTGTTTTTATTTAAATGCAAATACAAAGACAAATAATACAAATACATTTACTTTTTACTTTATGGGTTTGGTTTTCCTCCATCCGTCGCTTTACTTTTGTTCTAATAAGATTTTCCTAGTTTGTACATTGCACATTCAATCGTTGAATTGTACCTGCAATTTGTCTCATTTGCCCATTTTATACTTATGTTATGTATATGTTATATTTCAAAGAGATCTCTCTGAAATATAAAGATGACGGAAAATATTGTACACATACATACGCACAGACTAAATACCTGATGGGTTCTCAATTTACGGCTGATTATCTGTAAAAGCAATTTTCTCATTATGTAATGATTTACCTTTTGAAATTATAGATATACGAATTGCATATTACATATTGCCAAAAAATGTTTTTTATGCGTATTTTATTATGTATGCATGTAATATTATATCGCGTTTGATGGAAGTTTATAGGCTTTGGCTCATTGTTTTAGACAGTGACACTTGAGAAGTTGAAAGGTTACAAAACACGAATTGTTTTTTCTTACAAATTGAAAATCAAACAGGAGCCGGCTATAGTGTAAGGTGTCAAACTGATAATTTAATTGAGAATGATTTACTGCAAATGAATCGTAATGAGTTGATAAGTTGATAGTCGTGTTGAACAAAGAATGGGTGAGATATTTTTCCTTTTTTGTCCAGAGAGTCATGCGTAAATGATAAAGAACAACTATATTTTTACATTGTAGAAACGAAGATAGAAGGTCGACTACAATTTTATTATTATGTACGTACAATTCAAATATCAGGCATGTAAAATAAAGAAAAGAATGACAAAAGCTATGCTTATCAATATCTGGATTTGAAGAGGATGAGAGCTGAAGGGTGAGAAAATCAGGATGAGAAACAGACACGTCTTTTGATGTAATTCTTGCCCTGCTCATTGCAACAATTACATAGTTGGTGGTTTGACTTTAGACTTTTGTCACTAGGTTGCTTCAAATGTGAAATAAAAAAATGTAATGTATGCGATGGTGATAATGACGATATACACACATACTTGATTTTGCACACCTTAAAGTCTATAAAAAACTTCAAAACGCATGTGACATCGTTATGTTGTCGTTCCATGCCATGGTAAAATGTGTGTATAAGACGGCTTGACATTGAGTTTTATTGTGAATATTCTCCTGATGAAAGGTTTATAATTAAAATGTAGAGGTAATAAATAATCAATTAAGGTCTCTTATATTGCACTTATTTTGACGTGGAGCAGTGAGACCTGAAAAATGTAAACTAAATAAATCCACAGGGACACGGAACAAAATTCACACAAACACAAACAAGGGCTTGTAATCACATTTGTGTAGTTAGGCCAAGCACAATATTTAAAAAATGAGGCATGCATTTTTATGAAGCATTTATTATGGTTACCACTACAATATTATGATCTCGTACATGTACATATGTAAAAACTTATTTTCTGCTTGTGAATACATAAAGTTTATGCACTTTACATTAGTCTTTATTGCTCCGTCACAACAACACATAATAATATATCTTTCATGGTTCAAACTCACATTTTACACGTGGAAATGAATGAATACAAACCAGCCCAATTTGGAATAGGAAAAAAATGGTTTCAGCTTTGGCTTGCTTTCTGGATTTGAATTTATTTGACATGGAATTCGAAAGCTCTTGTGCGTATGCTTTATTATATTTATTCCTGTTGACTCTGACTATAAATGTATGTAGAGAAGTGCAAGGATCAAAAATCTGGGGGTGACGACAGCCCAGGCCTGTGATGACAAAATGACACCATGATATGATGCAAACGACAGAGTCAAGCATCATCGCTCGACATAAGCATAATGGACAAGGCCGTCTTCATAAATCGTTGATGTACTATTATTATAGCATAAATACATCATGTAAAGCATATAATACACAAGAATAAACGACTATCATAAAATTCACTCGAAGTAAATGCAAGGCTAAAATTTAGAACGGGTCGTTTATTTTCCCGTCCATGTTTCTTGCGTAAAAAGTCTATATTTGGTGCGTGATGAAAAAATTTGTAGTATGTATATTGTGCATAACTGTAAAAGTTCAACTAGTAAATATTTGTTATGTGTACATTTTTCTTAAGTCTATCATGTCTATCGTATACCTTTGGTCTATATGAAGAAACTTTTGCAAACTGCACGGGCAATCTTGTGCATTATGAATTTAGAAAGCACCAAAGATTTCATGTTTGCCATTATTCTCGAATAAAAGCGGACATTACTTTTTATTTTGCCAATTAAAAGAATCGTGCAGTTCATCTAATGCCAAAACATTAAAAACAAAAGAAAGAACGATGAGTCCACTTTAAATTTTTGCACATTTCCCTTGCATAAGACTTTCGCAGTCAGCTATGCAGTCCCAATGTTTGATGGATGATATGATAAATTTTGTCCTTAATTGTCGTAGAGAATTGAATTAATGTTGATGCACTCGAACCATTCCGCTCCATAACTAGATAGCTAACATCTAACATCTACTTATCGTTTATCGTTATATCGGTATATGACACTAGACACTAGTCCATCAACGTTATTCGATATCACCTCTAAAGGAATTTCTGCATGTGCAGCGTCTTCTTTTCCTCTGTGTATTGTACACACTACACTACAAACACTGATTCTGAGACGTTTATGGAAACGTTTGCAAATATCGTACAAGACGCCTTAAATGGTAGGATGAATAAGTCTCTCTCTGAGTATGGTGGTTGTGGGTTTTTTTCACATAATATTTAATATATAAGGTAGTAGTCTTAGTCATAGTATTATACATTCGTAGTGTATAATAGTTGTGGACGAATGAAGTCGTCAAGATAAAGATGTTACTCAGATAAAACAACTAGATTGTGACTCAAACTTCCAACATGTTTGATTCAAAGGCTGAGATTTGAGACGAAATGAAACGAACAATCATCATCATTAAAAAAAGATGACTTGAGACTTTATAGATGGCCAACCGTTAATAACCTGCACGTGCTCGTCCTTTTCTGTAAACTTACGATAAAGTTAACCACAGCCACAACTATACGGCTGTACAACTTTAATCTCCATCATCAATATAGTCATGTACATACATGCATACACATACGTATGTACATGACAACATACGATTTTACTCCTGCTTCAAAATTATTGTGTGCATAATTATTTCGCAAAGTATATTCGTATATTCGTACAACACAGGAGACTAAACGAGGTAAAATATTTTAATGATAAAATTCTTTCATCATCAAACTCATGTACTGCATCCTTTGTATAACCATATACGCATATTCATGTCGGTAATTTTGAGTTTTGCATCAAATAATTTAATTAAATTGCGTATCTTATGACAGATGGGTTAATTAATTGAGTGCAAAACTCCTGTAAACAAGAATATTATGAATTATAGCGAACAAAGGAGTCAACGGCGTGTATGTATCAGATGGTCAGTTAATTAATTAGAAAAGTCATGGTCTACACGATAATTGTAATTATGGTCGTGTCATTATCTCATTAAAAAATGTTTATTAGATAGTCCAACCATCAACCATTCAGTAAGAGAAAGAGGAAGAACATTGGAAAGTCGAACTAGAAATATTGGATGCATAATAAATACATACATATCATGCACAATAATAATCATATGTATCTCCCGTGCAATCTATTTCAGAGGCAATTTATTATTAAGACTTTAGTTGTTTCGACATGTAACGACACCGACATATTATAACTATGGACAAATAAATGGGGAGGAGAAAACAATGGAGTTGTGTATCAACAAACAATTTAAAGTCGTGCTTCGAGTCGTGTGCCGATGGTGTCACGCTCCATCGTCGTGATTCCTTCATCAAAACTATGCTCTATGTTCCTAATATATTATTTCTTCAGCCTTTATCTCTCCATCTATCTTGGTTGCTCTTGTTTCCTTCTTCTACGTACAATGTACACACACATACGTTTCATCTCGTAGCTCCACCGCTTCCAACTTTCGATGTAGCGAGGAAAGTATCGTCATTTTTGAAAAAGTGCGTACTTACTATGTACTATTAGGCAATTGTATCGCAGACAACTTCTTTTCTTTCCAAAGTAGCAATTTAGAATTTTTTTCACATAATAATAATGCATTTAGTTTAGAGTGTGGACATGTACACTGTACACTGTACACGCTCCAGTGAGTTGTACGTGCACCTTATTACTTTCTTTGCCGCACAGAGAACACCGCGAACCAATTGAGAGACAGTGAGAAACGCGGCGCTTTTCCCGGTCGCATAGTGTATAACAAAAAAATACAACAAGGGAAAGCAACAGCCTGGTTCACTACGCATCAGTTAGGGATGTGTTTTGCTGCAGCTTCCTGATTATTCCATTATCTGCTCCTTCTCTTGAGATACTCGTCTTGAGAATTGTGCCTCTTGCCTACCTATTACTATTTGGGTACATATTGCGAGTGTATCAAGTGGTGTTCTTATCAGTCTCGTCGTCTCCAGTAGGATATCACGAAATGGCTTCCTCCTATTCACTTTTGTTTTTGTTTTTTTCCTATTTCTCCAGGCTTTTGTCCTATATGTGTATTCACTCTGCCGATTTTTTTCCAAGAAAATATTTTTACACAGTCACATGAGATAAATTTTACAGCGTTTCTTATAGAAGCTTTAGTAAAAACGCAACGCAAGCTGCACAACTTTTTTACGGCTTTTATCACAGCCTTTTCTGTTTTCTGGAGCTGGATATAGGTAAAGAGTGGCGACGCAACTTTATTGATTGATTTTATTTACGTTGTCGCTGCTTGTAAAACTGTGTACTGTGTATGTTGTCAAACATTGATGTTTTCTCCTCGTTCTGCGACTATTTATAGAGTGTTTTGATGGTTGGTAGAGTAGAAAAAGAAAGTTGGATGCTCAATGTTATGAAGAGTGGATATAAAATAATACGGGAATATGACGCCTTGATTTTCAGACATGTTTATCAACTTCATTAGAGGATAGAAAAAGATAGAAAGAGTAAATATTATGAGAAAGAATATTTTTTTTGCAAAAAGTCCGGATATAGCATGCGCTCTATTATTTATTTGTTCGCATTTGATGGTATCGTGCAAATACTTGGGATTGAGGTCGTTCATTTCTATTTCCGTCTGCTATTCTCGGCTTGTTCTTTATTTTCAACTAATAAGGTTACTTTTTTACACATGTACACTTTCAGCGCACAAATATATGACAAAAGGCTAAAGTTCATATTTTTATTTATTACTTATTTTATGCCGTAGCTGCCACCAGAAAAATTCGTTTCCAAAACATTTCCCAGGAATTCTATTATTTATTCATTGCAGTACTTTGGGTTTAGAAATTTCGTCAATAAAGTTGTGAATCTTTTGTGTTTAGTTTTCGTTTGAACATATACACAGACATTGTAGCGCTAATGAATACGAATGACAAAAATGCTAGGGGAAAGATACGCCAATTTGAAGTTCAGATTCTAGCTCACATGGAAATAATGTTAAAAACACATTATGTACATTGTACATAGTTCTAACTTGAAAAAATTGAGTCTGTTACGTTATGGTCAAAAATTCAGCAGGCAGATATTGTACTGAATTCTTAGACAATTGCGCAGTCCGTAATAAAATCTTGATTGTACTTGTAAGTCACATGTGAAGTTTTTTCTCTCTCGCTTGAAATTTATTCATTAATAATGAATCTATGACGCAATGCAGATTGAAAAAAATATTGAAGATGAACTCACAGTCAAACATCCCGAGGAAGGCTCATAAACGTGTCTGGTTGAGCGCATTTTGTTTTTTATTACAAAAATGTGCATAACTGTATGTTATGTACAATACATTGTACTATTGCTCTTTCGACAGTCTGTAAAATGAAACACTTCTCTGGATACTAATTTGCAATCTTTCAGGCAATTTTAAGGAGGAGAAAGTTGAAACAAAACACCCTTTTATTTTCATACGAGACTTTACACCTAAACAAGCACAAGATCATTTCAAAAGAGAACTGCAAAATAGAGGCAAAAACAATAGGCTGAGGCTACGAGGTTGTGTATCAATCTTTGCTCCATATTTTGCCAACAAATGGGTGTAATAATAATAATTGTGCGCGTAACATATATAGCTACATACATACATACATTATAGTCATTTAGAAAATTAAAAGTTTCAGTTTTCAATCCAGAAACGCTCTGTAAACATTCCGCAAGAACAAAATTCAAGATGTGTTAAATATACATACATAGATTGAAGCTGGAAGAAAAGAGGGCTTTCATCCTAATTGCAGATGCAGAAAAATGGTTGATTGACAATAATGGCAGTCGTAAATAAGTAGGATGATTATAGCTGTCGAAATAGACTGGAAAAGTACAAATAGGCGGTGAGAGACAGGGAGAGAGAGAGACAGAAAGGTTATTTAGATGTGTACACTCTCTTATGTAACTGTGGAAATTTTTGCATTAAATTCCCACGACATTTTGACCGACCATTTTGGCCGAAGCAATTGATGGTGGATTTTTGTTGGCGTAAGCACCACAGGATAACCCAGCACGAGAGCACCCAACTATGACGGTAGGGAGTCCTTAAGTCTAATAAATTTTGTCTTCAGGCCATCACCTAAGTATATTACCTGGGTTTTTCTAAGACTCTCTCTCTCTCTCTCTTTCCTTCTTTATTTCTCTCTCGGATTCCGCACCAACCAAGTCTCCAATCTCATCTCAACTATCTCAAATCTCCAAAGTATACCAGAAAGATATTAGTAAGTGCCAGAACAGAAAATGCAAGACATACTGTCCACAATATGTATACACGCATACATTCATACAAAATACACGAAGACCACTGCAAGCTCAACAGCTAATTCCACACTCGGCCCGTCACTACCGAGCTTTATGACTTTGAGATGGAAGAGCGAAAGAAAGAAAGAAAGAAAGAGGTTGTGAATGTAAATATGTATCTGTATCTATGCACGATTACGAGTAGTTTACATTTACACCATTCTCCTGTTCACCCTTTATGTATACCTGCGTGTATTGTATAGGTACAATAGTAAATACATATGCATGCAGTACCTGCATTGAACACATTCTCTGCATTCAAAGATTCAACTCCTTTACATTTTGATTGCTTTTTCGTGCATAAAATGCACTCACATTCGGATAAACATTGATCAATAAATTTGTTTTCATCTTCAAATTATGCAATTCAATGCAGTCTAATGGAGAGTAACGCCACACCATATCATATGGCTCTCAGTTGCATTCAACAGAGACGAATTGAATGAAACAGTTTTTATTCGGGTATTTTCATACTCTTTCATTTATTCTTTCTTCAACCTCCTTGTCCTTCGTCCCTCATCTCATGTACATAAATAAATGTATGTACGTATGTATATCTCATTTCTATTCATCTCATATGTTTGATTCGCCTTTGAGTTTTGGAATTAAATTTGTATGATAACACACATAAATATCCTATATCAAATATTGAATTTTCCATGGAGTTTATGAGCATTTAAAAGTTTTTCTGGTGTTTAATATTCTGAAAGAATGTTTTGAAATTTGATCTTTCGTAGATGATACTTCCCTTATTTACTATAAAATCTCGCGTCATTTGTATACCTGAACAATGCAAATTTTAGTTTTAAAAAACGTAGAGCCATTATTAAAATTCCATTATGCAACGCTGTTCCCAGTTAATCAGTCAGTTTGTTTTGTTATTAATCGTGAGATTCATTTTTATCTTGCCATTTTGCAAACTTCAGCACCAACAGAATATTTAGTATTAGTTTATCGTATGTATAGTTAGAACCGATGCGGAATAGTTTGAAAGATTTGATGAAAATTCTAATGAGGAAACCTGAGATGACAAAACAAAACCTGCAGACATGCAAATTTACATCCACAATCAAGCATCCACAGCACAGACAGGGGCACAAAATTTAGAAAATTGCTCTCGTGTCAGTAATGTGGTGGGACATAGTTATAGACACTGCCAAAGGCTAGTTGTTATCTTTAAATATACATACGTCAGCTTCATATACATGCTTAGGGCCAGAAATTTTACCACAACATTTTCATACACACTCGTATCATTATTTTCTATCTGCATATTGGTCAAACTCAAAAGAGACAAAAAATACATAAATATCTGTAATATCAATATACCTTCCACTTTTTTAATTTTTTTTGTCGTACACCATACAATAATTTACGTATGTATATGAGTGTACCATTGAATGTCACTTAAGCATTTAATAATAAGTATATCTGTGTTTTGGCATACAACATGTTAGTATATATATATTTGGGGTTTAGCATTTAGAGCCATATTTCAAGTCGTCATGTGCAGCATGATCGTCAATTTGATACAAAAATATCTCCTCTACATAAATAATAAATACATCGCAGCACATTGTTGCATATACAGTTGTAGGAAAACCCAAGAAAAAAAAGAAAGAAAAGGCAAAGGAAAGAGCCAAGAGCCAAAAATTATAAAAAGAAAGAAGACGAAGATAGGAAGAAGAAGAAGAGGAAGATCTATACTGGCTCGCATTGATCAAATTACAAATGAAAATATCTTTAGACAGGCTCGGGAGAAAAATTCGCTTGGTCACGCCGCCCCTACTTTGAGATGATATCTGATATACCCACACACTCTTTTCATATATTTAGATGGATACTATTTTTTGTACCTTCATCTTTTCCTTGTCTTGTTTCCCTTGTGTCAGTCGTCCCATGCTTAATATATATAGATATACATACACGCATACATTTAAATGTACAAGATACAATATTTTTAACAATTACAAAAGTACATATAACACTGTATTATTGTATAATGTGTGTGTGTTTAATATAAACGTGTATGCAGATGACGTGTGTGTATGTGTGCGTGTAATATCGTCAAATTTAGTTTAAATTGTGATGCGGTCATTCCCATTCGGTAAAGAAAGCCCCTCGCCTTCCCTCGCTTTTGCGCTGACGACAAAGTTAAAGAAATACGGACTAAAAAGCTAAATAAATAACGAAGATCTAAATGCAGGGAAATCTGAAGGAAAAGAAGATGAATAACAAGACCAAGAAAGATATGAATGACTAGATGGGAAAACACAGAGTAAGACAAGCTAAACTGCGTACAAAATGCACAAAGTAATATATAACATCGTGTAAAGAAGTGTAGAATTAACGTACACCTATTTCTAGGAAGATTAGTTAATGGCTCTGCTCACCTAGCTTTTACCTAATCTTACCTGACCCACAAAGAATGCTCCGGCCTCTCTCTCTTTCACTCGCTCTTTCCATAATATACTGTAATTTAATATGCTATGTGTATCCATATCAAAGCGTGTAAATAGACAAAGACAAAAGTGAGCGTGGAACTGCGAAAGGCCAAGTCAAAGAGGAGTTTTCTCAAGAAGAAGAGGAAGAACAGAAAATGAGCGCCTTAAACCTACAAAATACGAGGACCAGAAAAACAAAAGACAGAAAGAGAAAGAGAGAAGATGAAGAAAAAGAGAACTCACAGACAGGGTTGAAATGAAAATTGAAATGGATCGAAAGTAATCCGATTTTCTCTACCATACAAAACTCGTGTACACATTGCTATACATATTAGGTACTGTACAACATACACATATACAACGTCTCATAAATGGTCCATGTAATAGGTAGACATGGCGATTTTATATGGCAAGAAACGTTGAGGGTCTAGTGCTGAAATCTGTGTCTCTGTGTGTGATGACCAATTCAACATCAGCTCTATGGTGCATTTAACCATTTTTTGAGGGAATAAAAGATACTGTAATAGATGCTTTCTGGAGTATAAGACACAAGGCAGACATATACGTATATATACAACTTTTGTATTTGACTCTGCAATTTTTGTGAAAGTGTAAGAGTGTACACGTATCATAATTACTTTTAATGTACTGCGAGGATGAAAACAAGAAATTTGTGGTCTTATAAAATCTTAACTCCTGTTCTTTAGGTACTTTTGCAAAACCCAATAGAGAAATAAAGGTAAATGTTGTGCTTAACTCTCAAGCAAACTGCGGGTGAATGTAATGTTAAACGAATATTTGTTCTCTACTTAAAAGTTCACCATTTACTTAGATAGCGAAAAATTGTCAAATGTACACAGATTGGTTTAAAGCACCTAAAGGTTCGGTAAACTGTTGGCTTGGCTTGTACATACATACATAATCTATGTATGCATACATTGCATACCGTTGTTTCCTTTTGACTCTAGATTTAAGACTTTGGATGAAGAGTATTTTGTTACACATAAAATACACATTACACATAGGAATAATTACATACCTACTTACATTACCCCGTAATCTAAAACAGTGTAATGAGTCGGGATCATATCAGGCTATCACTTCCTCCAGATTTTTTGTATAGCAGCTTCAGCTCGGCTTGTCAGTCAGTTTGTTTGTCTGTCTGTCTGTCTGTTTTCCTTTTTATCTTTTGAACTGTATGTAGGTATTATATTGTGTTTAAAACTTCGTAGTCCGAGATTTGTTTGCACTTGCATACGAAAAATCTGGAGCCGACTGGTAAAAAATGTTTTACACACGGAGATTTACGACTTTTTTTTATTCTTTGCAGAGTCACCGCATAAAGTGCACGAGACAAAAAGTTAGAATGAAAAACAAAGAGAGAGAGAGAGGCCAAGTTTGGCATTGGTGGTGTTTTTTGTACAAAATGATAAGTTGTAGCAAATATTTTATGGTACCAAGAAGAATTCAAGAAATATTTGATTTCAACTTTATTTTGTAATTTAATGTGAATCCAATATTTTTTGTTCTTAACTAATTAAACAAAAATGTGTTGTGAAAAAGCCAGAATTGTGAATTCAATGTACTGTTGCTGTTTAAGGAAAGCATTTGTAGAAAGCATCGTCTTTTTGGCCTATTAAGAATGTGCCTCACAAATCTTGAAAAACTCTCAAAAATTTCACCTACATTTTCTTCTGACTTGTAAGACAGGAGCCTTCCCCCATTTACAACAGATTTAAAACATAATAAATGCAATAAAGTTAAAAATAAAAGAAGTACAAGTTGATAGCACGTTTGAGATTGGCGTAGGTGACTTTTATTTGTCTTTCTTCCTTTTATTGTATTATGTTACAATCAAATATGTGCTTGAAACATATGCTTTAACACAAATTTTTGGTGTGCAACCTATTAATCTCCCGCTAGTCACTCAGAGTCGCAGAACACGAGGAAACATTGAGCATTGGGCAATAGAAGAGTGTCTTTTGTTTGTGTTTTTACATTCCCTTGTTTCTTTTCCTCCTACTCGCAACTCGTACAAACATTTTGCATTTCTTCCCATATTTATCAGCATTCAGCCAATTTACATTGTAAAAGAATCCAGGCACAGCACATAACACACAGTAGCAGTGTACACACATTTAATATAAAATGGATTTTACCATTTTAGTCATTTTATCTGCGACTGTTGGACTTGGTCAGGTCAGTCTTCTTGACACAATTCAAAACTTACAGAAAGGAAAAATAATTAATGGGATACAAACTAAGTATATATAATAAGGACTTTTGAAGCATCTTCGTTTTCACCCATTCAGTTTCGTACATCATTTGGTTGACAATCTTTCTGATCAACATGGGCCAAAAGGACAACTGTTGTGGGTGAACAAGGGCGTTTGAACAGTGGACAGAGACAGTCAGGAAGATAAAAGTTTAATATCTATAGAACTATGTAGTTACTATATGAATACGTAATTTAAGCGTGGCAAAAGGACATTTGAGAACTTTTAAACGTGAGCATGAACGCCGTGTTTAAGATATGAAGATTGGAAACGTGTTTCATCACAATCGCAAGGAGTGAGTCAATTTCATATTATATTTCCTCTGTATCTATGTATATAGTCCCTGGGATCTTTCGAGCCCAGTTGAGTCGGGAGTTGAAGTTACAGGTTGAAGCTCACAAATTATTTCATATTATTGTTTCAAGCAAGTGCCAAGTGTTAAGCGCTTCTTAAATATTTAAAATATGCACTGGGCGAAAGCAAAACGTTTGTACAATGCAGCCAAATGTAATGGACACTTGTTGGTTCTCATACCTGACATTGAAAATGTCACATGTCTGGACTGGAATCATCGCCGTCGTCGTCATCATCATCATCGTCACCTATACACTAAATACACTGAACACTCAGTTTTGTGCGTTGCGACATGAATGAACAACCAACATGGCACGAAGAGAGATGGACACTGACAAATGGACTATGCATAATATACAACCATACACTCGTATGCTTGTATGCATAGAAAATGTCTGTTTTGTTCACACTACATCCGTCCATACCTGTTTTCCATGAGGAAATATGCATCTATTTTTTCAATTCCCTGCTGAGACAAGGAGGAAATTTTCAAATTATATTTGCACCACAATTTTTCAAATTTTTTTAATAAAACAATTGTGATCATAATAAAAGAAAAGTGTTCCCATTTTTCGAGCAAAAGCAGCGTTTCCTTATTCTCTTTTCACCGTAAAGTTACCCATAAGTAATTTTAATATGCGAGTGAAATTCTAATGGCATTATTGCATATACATATTACTACACACTACTAAATTATTGTAAATTCCTGCACTTTTCAACAAGACTATAGAATTTGGAAATTCAAGAAAGTCGGCGTGATATAACGATAAAGATAATGATAATTTCGGCGATATAAAGGCGGTGCTCGAGATGGATGTTATTTTTTGCCAAGTTTTGCGTGGGGTTTGTTTTATATTTTATATACATATACTTTACGTGTATCAGCCTTGGAGCAATCAATTCATGTTATGTAGATTGTTAGATGTGTGTATAGATAGATTTATAACATCATAGCTGTAGTTTGTGTTGTGTGTAAAAATGTAAAATTGCAAGGATAGGGGAAAAACGTGCACAAAATGGTTTTTCTCACTACAGTACACTACATGATCATTGTAATTGTGATATATATGTTGGATGTTGTATAGGTTTAGGTACTATAACTGTAGACTATCTGTCTTGATTCTCGATTTTCGTTCGTCTTTAGAATTATAGACTGCTGACTGAAGGAAAGCGTTGATAGTGTATGTAGTATTGTAGTATGTATAGATTTTGACTACACCATGCACTGCTTTGACTTTTGAGATTATACGTTGTAAAATGAATAGACGGGAGATGTTTCACAACGACTTGAATCGTGTATCTCGTATCGTGTAGTCACTGTCGCTGTTGTGCAGCCGTCGGCAATAATAGTTGAAAAATGTAGTTGAAAAGATTGGGAAAGTGCAGATACAGATTTGAACAAAAACAATGTAGACGTGGTTGTGTAGTCATGCATGGTATAGTATGTATGTATGCATGCAGGATACAACTGGGTTCTGGGTGGCTGGTTCTTTAGCTGGTCGGCTTCGTCTCCGACCTGATAGGAAAAGATGTTTGAAGGGATATAGAAATTTTATGCAAATTTTATTTGCGAAAAGGTCGAATCTTGTCGGCAGAATGTTTCCCATAATTTTTCATGAACGCTTTAAAGTGTCTGATGTTCTCCTTTGGGAGAAATCTCAAGCCTCTCCTCTGTATCTCCATTATTATTACTATCTCAATTGACTCTCTCCCGCGGCTCCTTTTCTGTCCATCTCTGCAGTCGACTCCAATCCACTCCGTCGTGTTTGCACCGCACCGTCTCTGGGCGAACATGTTCAATGTTTAACGTTTAACTGCTAGTGTCAGTGTCTAAATAATTTCTATCTATGATCTTCAATGTTCAAAAAAGATACGCTTATTCGTCATATTAACAATGTGTACGAACTACGAACACACTATGCATACTAACAATGTGATCTGTTTACGATCGTACATACTATGCTTCATTTGCATACTAAAAATTCTACCTTAAAAGTAAGTAAGTACTTATAATTTGTTTGATTATTTCTTACAATGTATCTTGACAAAAAAGGGGAAACGGTTGATACAAATTTCAAAGTCAAAGCTATTTACTTGCCCTAATTTTTGCAATGCCGATATTAAGGAAAATGTGCTTCTCTGTTCCATTTACGCTTACAACTTTTGACCTTGGGAATCACCTCCGAGTTTTGGAGTAGTATAATTCGATAATTTAGCGATTCCGCAAGTTACGGCGGCATTTTTCTTACTAGTGTCTAAAGCAACAAATGTATAAAATGGTGAATTTTTATAAAATACATGGCATACCTACATTATGTGCATATTAAATTTCTATGAGAAAAAAATGACGATAAGAAGGAGGAAAAGCGTAGGAAATTTTCTGGTTTGTCCGACTGCATAAAAACGTGTTCAATTATATTATTTATTATTTTTAGCGTAGGCCAAAGCAATCTACTGGATACGATCAAATGGTATTAGAAGATTAGTCCCACGCATTAATTTCCAGAGTTATGGCCTAGACACGCCCGATCGGGAGTTTGGTGATGTTGCTGCTTGCTTCTTTGATTCTTACTTTCTTGACGGGGTCACCTCCGCAGGAGGAAGTCAAGTCAATCTCTCAACAGCATAAAAGCCTTTCTTTCCTTCCTTCAACTTTATCATCTCTGTATTATTTCGTATTAAAAGGAAAAGGAAGCGCAGCCTCAACCTGCACTTATCGTTAGACAGAAAATACAAGCAGGAGCAACAATTTCTCATTTAAGTATACAAGTACAAATCTCACTCAAGCTGAAGGAAGAAGCAAACGAGTCATGGGAAAAGCTCCGAATATCTGTATACAGTATGTACAATGTATGTATAAACAAACGGTTAAGGTTCTGGTGATTTGGCTTGGAACATAGATTTCGGAATGCTTGGTTTGATTTTTTTCGATTGGATAGAAATTGAACATGGAATGCTTTTCATTTATTTATTCCTGCTTCAATTTCGGCCAACAGGAAGCAAATGCATGTAATGTATACATATTTGTATGCATGGTATTCAAATGAAGGCTCTGTATAGCTATACAATTTACATCTTTCTTTCACAGTACAAATATTTGATTCAAATGGCTCTGACTCTATTTCTATTTCCACTATTTAATGCACCAAGGTATGTACCTTACAACTTACAGCCTACATTTAAATACTTTATAAATATAGTTCTCTGCATATAGATACAGGAGAAGCGGAGCTGTGCTAGGCCAAAAATGAATTCACTTGTTGATTCTATCTGACTTTTCTATCTATCAACTTAACTCAACTCAGTCTCAGCTATTTCTCTACCCCTGTCAATACAAGTCAGCTCGTCCTACCTAACCAGAGCACTATCTCGACCTGTTATCTAATCCAATAAGTAACTTACTGTTCCTTTCCCAGTTTGATTTTGAACCTATTACAAGCATACTTTTCTTTAGATAGACAAATATTTTATACAGTTCATATGTATCATAATATGAGGTTGAGAATTTGAGAATGAACGGAGAAACTCCCTGCCTTTACCTGTATTTACATCTCTTATAATTTACAACCTTTGACCTGAGGATCTTTTGTTATCTTGGAGTCATTCTTTTGCAGTGGACAGTGTGTACACAAAAATTATTGGTAATATGCATATCTCATTTAATGTGCTTTATATTTGAACATAGTCTTTCTAAAATCTACGCAGCATAACTATATACGCAATGAAATATTAAATTATTAACAGCTAAGTGTTTGAATGGGTGTAATCTGTCATCTCTAGATGAAAGAAGATTGGGTTGAACATGAATGAGCAAACTAATGAACTGGCCATGAGTCTAAAAATTCCTGTGTTTATATACATCTACATTTTATGTAAGTTGTTTGTATAAAGGACTAAAATTACTCAATTTTATGCATTACATAAGTATAAAAAGCTCACGCGGTGAAAGGAGAAAGCAAGATAATATTGTATAATATGAAGCATTTTTGATCCGATGTTCCATTCCAATTAAAAATTTCATTCAACATACCAATCATACAGTATTTTTTGTGCTCTTCTCAAATTTTACTAGCCACAGCTCTATCAAAAGTTTTGAAGAGTTTTGTTGCAACAAAAAGAGGAATCAGAAGCACGAAAGGAATGTTCTCGTCGTGGGAAATTGGCGTGTCGTTTTAAACGTCTGTCTACGTCCATCGTCCATGCTTTTAACCTTGATGACTTTTGACTGTCTCTTATTTTTATCCTCTATAGCAATGGTCTAGTCAATGATGGTAGCAGAATGAAACATATTTACTTTTAATCTGCTATTGTATCTATAGACGCAGAATAAGCGCACGCTGAAACTAAATGTGTGGGCGTCATTTAAAGAATTTTGTTTTGTTTTGGGGTTCGAGTCGAACAAGCTAACCACTGCACTTTACAAGTCATGTCACAAGGGGCGAAAGTTGAATGTGTGCAAAAGTTAAAGATAAAAAAATAATCACAAGTTTACGCACAGCATTACAATTCACAATCCACAATCACATCTTGAGGCGCTTCCTATTGCTGTAAACTGACAGCACGTTGTTGTTTCAACATACATACATACATATACATTATGCGTAGATACATCTGCATCTGCATACAATGTAGTGTTCAATCTATTGGTTAATGTATAAAATACTCCTACGCTCCTTCAAACGAAAACGTTTGTTTTGTTATTCTTCACTTTTTAGTCTACTGATGCTTGTCTCTCAAGATTTTAGAACCTCGCGTGCTCCGATAATTATTACCTTTCACATGCATATTATGGACAGAGAAGCTGTTTGATTCCCAGCGCCAGTGCCGGTGACAAAGATTATCAACTGGTTCTAGAATCTGATGTTCTGCATTTAAATTCTCTACCTTTAGTGACATTTATTTCCCTAATGAATTTTACTTTTACGTAAAACGTTTTGTAAAGTTCGGACTGAGGGTTTAGAGCTAACAACATGAAGAAAGAGCAAAACAACGTTTTTTGCCGAATGTAATGCAAGAGGAAATAATATGGAGGAATAATAGAGAAAAGGGTGGAATAATTCAAATGTGTTTAAATGGAGGTTCAAGTCAATAGTAATCTTTGTCTCAAATCTGTATCGGCAATCGACAATCGATCCTCCAATCTTCAATCTTTAACTTCAATCTACATCTTGATCTTCGTCCTCTTGACGTAGTCGTTGTTATCATCATCCCCAGAGTTGTCTCTTCTAGTTCACCTCAGCAAGAGGAAGTCAAGAATACTTAATACAAGTAATAATATTAATATTATAAGCTCCAACTCTTGTATTTAACGTAAGATTTTTATTACTTCTTGAATGAAAGAGTTGCAAACGGTAAGAAAACCTGAGGAAATTTTTTACACATACTTTTCTTGTATAAACAGGAGACCATTCGCAGTTGATCTGCGCCAACAATAATAATAACAATCTATATGTCCTCATCCATGAGTCGAGCCGAGCGAAAAAGAGTGAAGAAGATAAAAAGGAAAAGCAAAAGAAAAAAGGGAGTGAACACTTGAATCCCACACAAAAACGCCCACGTTACAACAATCAGCACTGTTGTCTTCTCATCCTTACTCCTGCCGAACATTAACTAGTCACATACTAGAGGATGAAAGGCTCAGTATTTAGTAATGTGTATAAGTATGTATGTGCCAAAGCATAATATTCGTCTATATTTTAGATAACTTCTACATTTACTGCACAGGGCCATATAATATTCTAAAGTACACTACATTCATGATTGAGCGTGAGCTTGTGTATGTATGTATGTACTAAAATACATGCGATTATATCCATGAACTATGCAGAGAATGGATTTTATATACTGCAGATATTAGGATACGTAGACATACCGTCAGGCACAAAAGAAGTAGATAAATACTAGTAGAGAGACACTATTAATGCAGGTATTTTCCATAGAAATAAACTCATTACTTGGGATGGTCCAATATCCATCTATCTGTCTCAATCTGAATATATAGACTAGAGGTGAACATTTGTATGGACTTAATGTCTCCTAGACACGCTCTCAAATATCTGTCTGTTTATATGTATGTATGTTGTGTATTGCACTAGTTTTCAAGTCATCTTGAAAACGCGGACACCTATAGACAGATAAATCAGCAGAAGGACGTAATCTATGGAATTACAAGCATGAACTTCATACTGGTAGACTGCAATGACACCAACTATTGCATACATACCGTATGTTGTACAACACACCTATCGCTTTGGAGCTTTGGATGTTTTGTTGGATGTTGGTTGAGGGTTTTGCGTGGGCTTAAATCTGGTTCAAAAGCTCAAAATACAATACAGAAGATAGTCAATGGTAACCAAGAGCAGAGAAGATATTAACAGCTATAAACATACATGTATAAGGATGTAAACCCTACTGCTTGTCATTTATTGTAAATTGTAAATTGATTTAAGCGTATTTGCCTAATCAATTAAAAAATAAGAGGATTGATTAAAACCAGAAAACAATAAATCAGCTTAGTTCAGGAATATTGTGCTGTGTTTTTCAATTTCGTTGTGTTCATACTTCAGTTCATAAAATTGTATGAAAATTGATGCTGTCAAAAATTGTGGGTAATGATGACGACTTTAGAAAATATATGGCAAATAAATTTACATTTCAATTGTAGCCACAGACAGGCTCATGTTTTTGCATGGTTTTATAGCCTTTTTTATCCTACATGTTGTGAACAATGTTCTTAAAGGATGCCTTGTTTTTTTGTGTGCGAGTAGTGGATAATACAATAGATTATGAAATGTATAGTTATTAGCCGGGATCCTACACAGTCGCGGTGTGAAAAGTTTTGCTAAAGTTTTTATGCGAAAAACAAGGTTTTTTCAAAATATTCCACCTACAAATGTAGCATTTTGGAATTTTTAAATTTAAAAAAACAAATTCTTATTTTCCCAGTTACGAAGTTGAAAAACGAACTTATTTTCTTAAAATATTCCGTACAGGAGTTGATGCAGGTTGTAAGGTTTTTTGCAATTCTGGTTTCACAATACATTATATTGCAGTTGTGCCGAATCCCACCTATTAAATTGTGCGTATAAGATTTACTATATTTTGCAAATTATAGAGATGTAATAAAAGTCACAGGTTATAATATATTCATAGCCATGTGGATAAATGGTTAAATGCTTTGAATTGTCCATGTTTTTATACCAATTTATAATTCATACTTTATGCTGCCTTCTTCATGCATATTATAATAAAAAATATGTAGGTATGTGTTTTAGCTGTCCATCGACGTTGTTGTTTGTTTTTTTGCACAAAAAATCTGCCTTATAATTTACTTTTGTAGCATATCAAACTGACAAATCCTGCTCACCCACGCAATTCAGGTGGAGTGAACATCAGTATGCTCAATGCACATGGCACAATGTATGTAGTATGTACGTACAGAAGAAAGGATGAAAGACAAGGGGAGAAGGTAAGAATAACAATAAAGAGTCATGCCGTCAGGCTTCCCAATCTCATAAAGTCAATAATCAAATGAGCTCCATCATGTTTGCCTTTGGTTTTTTATTTTTATTTCTTGGACTTGCTTGTACAATAAAACTTTATATAACCATGTATATATATGTATGGTTAAGGTATATGGATTCATACTTTGTAAACACACATAAAATAATCTCACATTGACATGAACATCCTTAGCATGTATATTAATTATGACTTTGTTGAGTTTAATAATCAATCTGGCCCGAGGTGACCAGCGTACTTAGTTTCGAATTTCGAACTCCTAGGCATGGTAGACATTGCTTTGTATTGCATTGGTGTTGGATGACGAGAAAAAACATCGTGTCTTGTCTTTTCTCGTTTCGTTTCATCTTGCTCGGCCTGATCCGTCTGTTGTCATCACACTGACTCGCTGTGTAGACTTGGACTTGACCGAGTCCAAATTCAAACTGTGCACATGGATTGCCATGTTGGTACTTCATATGTACATACATACTACAGATATACTGTACATACGCAAAATGAACATTGGACAGATAGGAAGCTTGACTTATCAAGTCAATTCAACATGATGAGCCAAGATAGCAGTTATTAAAAGTTGCGAGAAAAAGAAATTGAATGCCACGTATTCTTACTTATAAGACAAACTCACGTGAAAACCTCCTTGTACACAAACATAGACAGCCAGGACAAAACAAAATGCTTTGGGCCTTTTGTCTATAGTAAAGAAGCATGTTAGCGATGTACAATTATGAGTATGATTATGAATACGATCCACAGGAATTGAATTGATCGCTTCATCTTTGTAAAGAGGCATTTTATTACAAGTTTATCACTTTGGATTATAAAAATAATGGAATCGTTTACAAGCGATGTCATCATAATCATAATGATACATCATCTCTGATCTTTTTAAAAAACTAGACAATTATCAAGATTTATTTTATAATGTTAGAAAAGGTATTGTACAGAAATTCATATTGACTCTGAAACAAAAGGCAAGATTGTTATAAGAACCCATGAATAAAAGTATTGATTGAGGGGAAAGTAAAAACAAGTTCAAAGTTGTAGGAAAGAAAATTGAAAACGATTCCCATGTCATTAAAATTTTGTTTGTATGATTTTTGATGTATAGTGAACGATAACCTGTCTTTTCCTGTTTTATTCTAACTATACAATTCTCAAAGTTTCTCAGCTACGAAAAATGCCTTCAAGGAAATTATGCGCCTCTCAACCTAAGGATAACTAAAACAATGAGAACAGAGAAAAGAAAAAACGAACTCAAGTGCAGCACAAATGCACTTGTTGTTCTTCATCTTCCATAATATTCCAGTTTCTGCCTGCCAGACTCCAGCCCTTTTGTTTTTCTTCCCTAATCCCGACAGTCAATATCAATATGTATGCCATAGTATGTATGTATGAACATGTGACATACACTCAATTCTCTGCTCAGTATTCAGTGTGATCATGAGAAGGAGACGCGGGTAAATTTCCAAGCTCGTCGGCTCCCTTGTGTGAACTACAGTTATGTCATGTGCCGTACGAAATACGAACGATTTCTCGGCGAGCAACCTGGAACATAACATTTTGATATCAAAGACAAAAACATTACGTTGGCCTATTAAATCTTGTCCACACACATGTAATCCATTCAACTTTGTCTGTGATATGAATATCTGTGAAAGAGGGGACCGAGATTCCGTCCATGTGAAATGTATGTACATGAACGGAACGTGCACATTATTATACATTCAGAGAAGCGATGCACCGATATCAATTTAAATACAAGTTTTCCCTCACATAGGTAAAAGAAATTCTCACACGTGTAAGTAACCATAATAGCAAATGCATATTGAATTTATCTGTATTCTATTGCATCGAGTTGGACAAATGACAATCTTGTCGGAGAAGAAAAACAAAATGCCACACTGACGACAAAGACAAGGTTGGAATATACTGTAGTTACTATAGGTTTGAAAAGATAAAACAAACGCAATTGCATACTCTCGATGAAAATTAAGTGTATCGGGGCCTTTTAACCCTGTATGTAGATTAGGTACATTTTTTCATGATCACATCCAAACCATACCTTTTGTCATTGGCGATGTTGTTGTTTTGTAGAAAAATTATGATAAATGTGTAGCTCTTGGAATTTATAGAACGTGGACTTTCAATTTTTCTTTTCCAAGAAATCCGACTAGGATTTCTTGGAAATAGGAAATTGGACGCAGTAAAATTTTTGATTTTGATATTTAAATGTGTGTCGTACATTTCACACACTTGTTTCTGCCTGAATAGAGTAGATAGGCCGGGCCAGTCAACTTTGCTAACTGGCTGGTCTGTGTGACACATGACATAAGTGGGAAAAGGATTGTATTGTATGAAACTTTTGTTTTGTGTTGGAATCAAAAGTTCACCGTGTAGTATATGTATAGTTATGTATTGTCCTGCATTTTAAGGCCGATAACAAGGAGAAGGAGAAGAAGAAAAAAGGGACAGAGACGGATCCATTGTCATGTTATTTGTGTGTCGTTCCGATCAGGGCGGAGATAATATAGTTTGAACTAGTTTCGGTTTCGGTATCTTATCCAGATACATTTTGATATCATGATTAGCTGGAGGATATCTTGCACTATAAAAATCCAATGTCTCTGTGGATTGTGGAAGTAAAATATAAAAGTTTTACCCATATGAAAAAACTTGTAGCAACACATACATACATATGTATTTATGCACATCATATGCAATGTACAAGGTATAAAGGCACATCTTATCCTTACTTCTTTCTCCCTATTCCTGCTTTTGGGTGGATGCATCTTTAGAAGTTTGAAGACTCGAAGAGTGAACCACTTCAAAACGTTAATAATCCATTTAGGGTGGAGAAATTTTAAACCGAGTGATTTATATCTATAGAATATTATGCATTTGAATGGAGTTGTAGTAGATATGCATAATATTTTAAAAGTTCATATTATTATATTGTGCATACTGATGAGCATGTTAAATGTATAGTGCACTCTGTTGTATTTATGCACTCGGGATAAGAATAATAATATGTAATACAAAATAATACGGTTAAAATCGAAATCACTCTATTTTCAACAAATGTCCTTGAATCAAAGAATAACATGCATGTACCTTATTCAACGTATCCATGGTACGTTGCATTACACCAAAAGTAAAATGAACAAACAACAATTTGAGTTTCAGTATACGATTCAGTAATTTTTAATGCACAGGTATACGTGAATAGAACGTGCAATTTAATTTAATTAGTTGTGGAAATCTAGTCGCCAACT
Organism: Sminthurinus bimaculatus; assembly: GCA_034698285.1. Taxonomy (NCBI): domain Eukaryota; kingdom Metazoa; phylum Arthropoda; class Collembola; order Symphypleona; family Katiannidae; genus Sminthurinus; species Sminthurinus bimaculatus. The sequence goes on from JAQIVE010000524.1 coordinate 28,970, forward strand.
GACTTTTATATTAATTTTTATTGCCAATTGCCTTTAATTTAATTTTTAAAATGCAATCTGTCAAAAGATGAAGGGAAAAACAGGAACAGCCTAAGCAAGTATTATATGTATGCATAACATAGCGTTATACACAACGATCGCCCTTTGCATTCCTTCAAACGCCGACGCAAAATTGTATAATTAATGTTGAACACAGAAACAAACAATATAACGTTCAAGACATTATATGCATCATTTTGCATTTCAACAATAATAAACAACAAATGGAGTTGCAGGAGAAAAATAATAAAAGCTTTGTCAATCATTGCAAAAAATTACAAGCATAATTATCGAAGGCGTTACATTTATTTTGCTCGTATTATTTCCGAGACGTTTTATTATTTTGCATTGTAGTTAATCATGTGTCGTGCATGCTAAAAGATCTAGGTAACTACATAATATATAATACAAAGGTTTTATGTCCATGGCCTTTCACTTTCTTCACAGTGATCTGAGATCTGAGACTCTCGGTGTCATAGGCAATAATTTTTCTAGCAGCTATGAATACTGATATTATGTATACGTACAAGAATAATTTGAAATTTCTTGCACACTTGCTTCCGCCCTTCATTGAATTTGAACGTGGAATCACAAATACATAGTTTTTGCATGGAATATAACTTTATAATGAGTTGGTGAAGATTTTGCAGGAAACATTAAATTGACTTAGATTTACAGATTCTTGCAGGTTACAGACAATGAATATATTATATTTGAAGAGAGCAAAAGTCTTGAAACTTAAAAAAAGAGAAAGATACAAAGTTACAGCAGAAAAACTAGATATGATTCCAATTGCTAAAAGTCGACAAAAAGAAATGGTTAAAGCAAGTACTCATTTAAAAAAGTTGAGAAGACGAAGAAGAAAACTGAGAGCTGAGACGAAGGACGTTATATAAGGGTGTCACTACAGTATGTCACCTTGTAGGGCGTCAACGGTGTTTCAATTGAAAACCGCCCTTATCACTCAAGAGGCCCTCATGAATTCTACATTGAAAACTATGTACATTTCATTTCCATTTCATCTCATCTCATCTCTTCTCAACTCTCACAATCAGCCCTGTTCAGCTCAACTCAGTTCACTTCACTTCATTGCTTTTCTTTCTCCTTTGTCAACTTTTTCTTCTCAAGTCCACGCTCACGTCCATTCTTCTTCTCCATGGACACATCAAGCGCTGACTCAGGGGCTGACTCTCACTCTGACTCTGGATTTGACTCAATTCTCATTTTAAAACTGAGACTAAAACTCTGCAGTCAAGCTATACAAAAGTATTTCAAATAGAAACAGAAGAGCAGGAAGAAGAAGAAGAAAAGTAAAGAAGTATTACATGTAATGGAGAATAAAGGAGAGTTGTCTCATCGTAAATGATGTAAAAAACAAATGGACCATTTCTCGCCCAATAAAATGGGATCAGTTTTATTTGGACGATAACCCGGTATCCTCTATTTTCTACAGTTTTACTTCACGCTGGGTCTGCACAGTTTATACATTATACATGCATTCATGTATAAATAGTGTATAGGCCAAGGCAAGGCAAGGTTCGGTCTCAACTCATCTCATTTTTTGCGTTTCTTTCTGTTTAAAATCCTCTATATTCTATTCCTATAGTTGTATCAAGAGAATTTCCAAACGAGTCAATCCTCGCAACCTATAAATGATAAGTATTACATCATATCAAATGCAGTTAAGCCAATCTTGCTTACTTTTTTAGTTGCATTATTCATGATGTTAGCATATAATAAGCATAACAATACTAGAATATATAGAACGATGAGGAATGAAAATGAAACCAATTGTGAGTGTGTCGCGCTTTTTTTCTTACTCAATGTAATCTTTATCCACTTTTCTATGTATAATTTACAGTTTGTCCGCATTGTTTCATTCTTTTGAAATTCGGGCAGACTCACATTTACTATTTGGATTTACACTTTGCTCCATCATAATAATAATATTGTATTATTGTATGTAATAGGCGTCGTTTTACTGTGTAGTTTTCACACTGTCACACTCATCTGCATTGTCATGATTCGAGTAATTCGAAAGATATGTTTCTATATCTATTTCTATGCTTGTACATATGAATGACTAAATGGCTTGGAGTTTGGAGGTTGGAGGCAGCGGACAAGAGCGTAAAATAGAGAGCAGAGAAAGGAAAATTGACAATTGGAATAATGGACAAGAAAGACAGACCTGATTTCTGTTGTTGTTGGCGAGAAAATTGTCATTAGACATGCGATACATACAACATCCAAATACCTATAAATTATGTATGCATACATATGCGTAAAATAATACATAGGAATAGAACCCCTTTTCAAAAGAACACAAGAAATACAGATACACAGATACACAGACAATAGACAATGACAGTGGTCCCATGACAATGACAGCAACAATGCTCAATCCTCTCAGTGTTACTCAGTGGAATGAAAATGAAAACATACATATGCATAATATGTACTGGTGTGCGCAACGTACAAAGTGAAGTTCACAGACATTTGAATAGTATCGGTTTCAGGTTTTGTATAGTATACACACGAAAAATAAATAATACAGTTAAAAGATACACGATACACGCGCTCTTAATAATATCGTTCGTTCATTTTCCATGTAATCTCTTCCACACTTTCATTTTGTTCAGTTTTCAATGACATTTACAATTTTCCCTTTCACTTTGAGTGTGAAATAGCTGACCGCAGCCTATTGTCAACGCTATTCTCAATTCTCAATACACATGGGAAAATGGGTGACAATAGTTACTTCCAGATCAAACGCTATGAGTTTGATTATCTTGAAGTTTTTTTGTGAAACCGAAAAAAAACTAAGTTCGAATCAATGCAAATTAAAGAACCCATTTTACGTGTTTTCATAAGGCTTTTCTTTGATGTATTTCAATTTCAAAATTTTGCTTTTGAAAATAATGCATAAACACAAAATTGATTTTTGAAGTGCAGTACAAAATTAACCACATTAAAAGCTCGCCTCATAGAAAGCCCTTTGTAACGTTTTCATTTTAAAACCTCAAAGCCATGTTTTGTGCTTACACAGAATGCACACAACAATACACTGTTTTGTCGATCTTCGTTGCACAGTCCACAGTCTGTTAGTAAGAAAATAAAATGAGGAAAAAACTCATGCGGTTAAAGTTAGTGTTGAATTTTGTAGTCTTGAGTGATTGAAAGCATTGACAGTAAAAAAATGTGAAAAAGATGAGTCTCTCTAATGAAAGCCCAGCCAATAATTATTATTCCTATTATTATTATTATTATTGATGTCCCGCAAATGAGACGACTGTGTAAAAAATAAAGCCAAAGGACTCTTGAGATATTTATCAACCATTCATACAAAAATACATAAATATATGCATGTATATATGTATGGGATTACACTAGACTTTGCATGTATGAATAAATTCAAGCATTGGTATATTACTCATCATTTCAGTGTTCTATGTTCAGTGTTCAAAGTCTCAGGTAATATTTACAAAGCAAAGAATAAGAAACATGATATCTTATTGGATTCATCCCTTGCAGCTTTGAATACCTATGTACATATACCCATGTGTATAAAAACAAGAAAGTATACATAATGGAGTGTCTACTGTCTAGTTACTGTATTATTTCATGTGTTTGCTTTGCATACGCTTCTGTCTCATTACCCACAATGGACTAACGACACTAACGAAAACCAAACGTAAACCAAAGTCACAGCCTCAACCTTAGCAATGTCTCTACATAATATAAGAAAAGCTCACAATCAATACAATACAATACGCCACATCACACTGTCGTTAATATATTGGCCAATATGCATAGATGAACCAATACATACATATTCTGTACATATGAGTATCGATGGACAGACGTACACCAAATGCTACCACGATAATGATAATGATAAACGCCAAAGAATACTGTATAAAAAAGAAAGATGATGAAATAAAGGAAGGCGACTTCATGTCCTATCGCCGGAGCTTTTTGTCTATGCCATTTGAATATGTGTTTGTGTAGGTTCTCTCTCATGTGTCCGTCTCTATGGGTATGTTTGTCGGCTGAGCAATGTGCTGAATTATTATCCACATGTAAAATTGAAACTCTCGCTCTCTCTCTCTCCCTCTTTCTCCCATTCTTTTTCTCTCAAAGCGATAAACACCAAGGCAAATGGTAAATCTCTCGAGCCGCGCCATGTCCCATAGTACAATAGGAAAAAATCGAGTCAAAAGGTAGAAAGTCAAGGGGAAACAGCTCAACAGCTTAAAAGAGAATGAGTGTGAGTACAGTGTGAACGTCGGTATGGAAGATAGCTAAAACGCAGAGAGAGAGAGAGAGAGAGAGAGGGAGAGAGAGAGAGAAGGAATAGGAATGCAAAATCATCAATAAGTTCTGATTGAGAAAAAACTTCATTTCGTCAATAGACACATCAATCGTACAGAGGAGCCGCTCACTATATTGCCAAGTATGTAGTACATAGGTACAATATATCTATATCGATGCATACATATATGATGCATGTTAATGTGTATACTGCTAACTAGGAACATTAACAAGAGAGATAAAGAGAAGAAAAGCCACTGCAAGTGTTTAATTCTTTGGTACATATGTAGACATACATTTATATATGTACATATATTTAAAGTATAAATAGAGACCCTTTGGGCAATGAATGCGGACTTTTATCTGGATAGTTAGCAGAGTTAGCCATAATACTAAATTATATTATAATGGGCAATGTGTGTGATTGTTCAGTGAGACTTTAAAAGAGTAAAATGCATGATTGAGTCCCAGCTCGGCCACTCCATGTCCACGTCAAAACGAAGCGAAAAAAGAATTAACTACTTTTCTCGACATTTATGCCATTGCACATAACGATTTGACGAATATTTACTGCCCAACACTTTCAAACGCATTGCGCCCGTCGTAAAAAGACTTTTTACTCTTGTGAATTATGGATGAATATACTACGGGTTGAGCATTATATATAGATATTATTGAGGGGATCACAGGATTTCATGCAAATAAGTAGAGGCCTTCTGCCTATACTTATTTGCAATTTAAATTATAAACTTTATACACATACATAGGTACTGTTCAATCCATTTTGTGGTTGACTAGCAAAGTAAAACAAAGGAATCAACTGACTGAATTTCCCTTTTGAAACCTTGTTAAAAATCTATAGATTCAAACTGTATTTTTGGTTTGCATTACTGAAACGTAAGGTTTTTTAAATATTAATATGATCATCATTATTTATTGGTAAAATTAACATTTTAACGTGGAAAATCAAAGTATACAATTTTGATTGTCATAGTCATTTCATCAATTTCAGGGATCTGAGTCGCATTTTCAGAAATTCCGGAAAGTAGAACAACTTTTTGATTGAAATCTGCGGTCAGAAGTTCATGTCGAGCTCAATAACATGCCAAATCCAGATATCGCCTTTGTTCTTTGGCTTCGATTGATTACATGACGTTACTTTAAAAAGTTATTTTCCATGAATTCATTTCGATGATCATCATTCATTCTCTCTTTTGGCCTGGGAAAAATGGGAGATCAAAACTGAGAACTCAGAAGAGAGCAAGTGCATGGGAATTGAAGTATGTATATTATAGGGAGAAAAGAGTTTTACAGTGTTTATACATATATTATGTATAGAAGTACGTAACTCGGAGGCAAACAGAAGTTATGTAGGCCTAGTTAAGTGTGTGCGAGGGGAGGTACAATGAGTGCGTATGCAAATCAGCCTCTTTTCTATAGTACTTGTCTATATGTTAAGTTGTGTGCTGTGTGTGTAAATTGTAAATGGGAGTGCGGAACTTGGCAGCAGTAATATAACAACAGCTCAGCAATTATCTGTTCTTTGCACACCTTTTCGGTCTTTTAAATCCTCTCTCTTTTCTCTTTCTCTCATTGTCTACATACATGCATAGATTGGCCATTATGCAGACATATACAGATATTGTGGATTGAATCGCTTCGAATTGCTCAAGTTGACTCACCAAAAATTTTATATCCTTTTGTCAACTTCGTCCACGTTTATACATTTGATATTCTCAATCCCTATAGACAATGGTCAGCCAAAGTACAATATATGATTTGATATTTTTCGGTACATCTTTCTCCGTGTCGTTTCTAATTTTAACATACGTAAATCTGTAGGTATAGAGATGTATATGCAATGCAATTCAAAAAGAAGTTAACTCCTCTAGTTGTTTGAATTAGGTTGAAGGAGAGGAGTTGCGGCAAGTTGTTGACGGTGTCTTGTGTTTTGTGCTGTGAATGTGTATATATGTATTATATTCAGTTTTCAATGATGCAATGGAACGGAATAAAGTTAACCTGAGGATGAGTCGTTGGTTTTTCTATGTGGTATGTACATACAATGTACAATATAAAGACATACTTGCATGTAAAGCATACAAGTTGGAGTACCCGAGAAGCTGATGCTGAAGCACTCAGAGGTGCTAAGTAAAATGTACACAGACATGACGTTTTAAACAATTGATATTTCAAGTCTCTATACATTGAATCAATGGATAGGATTGGAAGGAGTACGAGTGTAAAAAACATATTGAATTGACCGCATTGATAAATACAAGAGTGTAGTCAAATTAACGATATCTCTGTAGTTTTCTCTCCTGATGATGGTAATAATAATGACGATGATGACTTGACTTGTCTTGACTGAAGGAACACATCCCGTTGAAATCACAGTGCTAATGGACCATCTCATCTCATCATGTGTATTTCATTTCATATTTTAGATATCAAATGCAATTCAAGATTCAACGCAATAGGATTGAATTGTGCGTATCAAACAGTTGGCTTTAGTGTAATTATGAGGTGTTAAAAC
>JAQIVE010000525.1:0-35820 GCA_034698285.1 Sminthurinus bimaculatus
GATCTATTATGAAAAGTGGCTGCATATTTGCATTTTGAATCCTCTTCGGCATCTTCTCATTACGGAGGCGTAATAATGTAAAAGTAGGCATATTATTTTATAATGCAATCCGCTCAATCTATCCATCCATCTATCTATCTACAAACTCAACTTGTTATCCTTGATTCAATATCAGCATTTTCACAGAGATTCTCACACGAGATAAAATTATGATATTTTCGAGGGTGATGCTCAAATTCAAGGATGTTGTATAAAGATTCTGGGAGTTTGTATTATAATTCACTTATTTAATGGGAAAGTCTTTGAATACGAATCCATGGGGTGTAAAGATGCGCACATTTTTCCAATTATGACTGCTCTGAAATTTAGAAAATTGGCTGCTCATTACAAAAATCAAGTGACACTTTAAAATTTTCAAGCCCAACCTCTCTTTTTTGAACAGCGTGATGAAAAAATGTTTTTGCTGTTGAGTTGTGAGATCTTTTGGTGGGAAAAATGTGGGAATTCGTCAAGTAGTTAAGGAAAACGATGATGGAAAAGATGAGCACTATTTTTTGTTGTGAGTGCATAAATAGACAGCAAAGATTGTGCTCAATTAAAAAATGGCGTTGAATCATGTTTTTATGAAAGGACATGTGGGAGAATTTTTTCTAGTTTTTCAACCACTACCGCCATGCACAATGCATTTTGGTGGATTAATTAGCCTCTTGAGGAACATTTGTCAAGCACTTTACCCTCGGCTATTCATCCGCTTCACCCTCCACCCTCATTCATCTCATTACTGCATAAAATATGTATGCATATACATACTGCTTATTATGTGCTGGTGAAAAGTTGTTCAAAAGGTGCTGTTAAAAATGGAAGAGGAATAAATTTAGACAGAAAAACAAATCTGCACTTCATTTTTAATTGGAAAAAACGGCGTTGGCGTTGGCTTTTTTTCAAAATTAGATACTTTCTCCAAAGTCCTTAAAACGGATATTTTTACAGAATATACAAAGTTTGACATAATTAAGCAGCTCTTATTTTTTAAAAAGTCGTTGAAAAATAATTAAAAATGGCTAAAAATTTAAAAGATTATACACATAGAATAATTCATTGATTTTTTCCTTTGTTTTTGATTCCAGGAACCGGCTGGCTAGGCTGGAAGAAAAAGAAGAAGAGTCTCGACGGTGAAGAATATGTAGAAATTCTGTTTGAGTTCAACGCCGCTCGAAAGTTTTCCCGCGTTGATCTTTACACCATCAACTATCCCAGCAAAGGAGTTCAGGTGAGCGAATCTGCAACAAAAATTACCCTAATAATTATATAAAATTTCCTTGACTTCAGCAATCAATCAATCAATTATTTCATGAGCTGGTCGAAATATCCCCTAATTTTCCTAAAATTGCATACATTCATTATAAAATTTCTCCAAACAAATTATTCGCCACTGGAGACTTTCTCCAGGAGAAAGTTTTCTTTTGGCCTTGAATTTAGCATGTTAATAAAAAATAATCTGGCTTAAACGTAAGTAGATAATATTGGATCTTACAACGTCCCCGTTACAACTGCACATTATATAATCTAGTGCCGGGTTGTTGAAAAACTGTGAGATTTGGGCAAGGCATTGAAAACGAGATCTTTCCATCTATACTTGTGTGTATAGTGTATAGCCTGAGTATATAAGTGAGGTAGAGACAGTTTGTTCCATTTTATTGCGTTTAAATTTGATACTTTTGATACCTGATACGCATCTCGCCCTCGACTTTCTCCAGTCTTAGTCCGTCGCCATCTCACTAAATGTTCAAAAAGAAGCTGTTCCTTGTTCCCTCTACTTCCTGCTCCGGCTCTTCGTGCAGGAATATGAACGGGGTAAGAAAGTAGCTGCAGAGTGGGTATCAGTATATAAATACAAAAGTAAGTAGCCATTACCTAATAGCTTACATATTGTATCTCTAGACCCTAGACCAAACTATACTCCTGGATTTTCCAGCAGTGCGATTGTCGAGCAGATTCCAGCCACATCTCGGCATCCACACATCCAGGATCTGGATCCACATCCAGATCTTGAGATTGAGAATGTATATGTATGTATGTAAGACAGGCTTCAGCTTGTACTTTGGTTCTTGCTTGCAGGTTCCTCTGTATTATATTATCTGGCTGTATGCTACACTATGGTATGGTATGGTATGCTCTGATATGAAAGGAAATGAATGCAGTGTAGATGGGAGATAGAGATCGTAATAAAATAAAGAACCACTTTCAAGTGTTTAATATACACATTATTATGCAGGCTATCCCGATAGCCCCCAAAACTATGCATGTATCCCAAACCCACTTTCAAATTTCACCCTTTTCAGTAAAACCAGCTCTTTGTATAAAACATACAGTGGAACTAAATTTTTTTCCTCTCTGTTTGGGCTGAAAAAAGTAGGAAATGCTAGCTTTTGGGAATCTTAAGTGATCCTTGAAAATTTTAAAAATAAAAAGTTTTTAAAAGTAAAGATTTCCTTGAGGCAAGCGTTTCTTTAGAAAAATGCTTTATCTATTATCATATTTTTTTGATGAAATTCCACAAGATTGACAGTTTTTAACAATTTTTGACAGTTTTTAACCATTTTTGACAATTTTTGACAATGTTTGACAATTTTTGACAATGTTTGACAATTTTTGACAATTTTTGACATTTTTTGACATTTTTTGATATTTTTGACTATTTTTGACAGTTTGTGAAAAATTTTGACGATTTTTTCATTAATTCTTATGAAAACCCAATCTTAAATTCGCAATATTGCCAAATATCATCGAAAATGTGGATTTGATCAAAGTTGCCAATTTTGGACCAAAATCGTGTCAACATTTATGAAATTATTTGGTAAGATTTTTTAGGGGCAACAGATTTTCATACAACATCAGATTTAAAGTCGGTGGCCAATCTATGCTCAACTATCTAAAAAATTAAGCGTAAAATTACGCTTCAAACGTCGGCAATAAATGTTTTGTGCAATTTAGTTGAGGGTTCAACATACCGAGAATTGACTGCACCATACCTGGTATGCTTATGCATGTACAATTTATATAAGTAAGATATGGTGCATACCTGACGTTGAACTGGAGGAGCTGAAAGTTGTTCCAAGTTATGATTAGAGCGCGGGAGGAAATGCGAAAGTGGACTGGAGAGAGAGAAAATGCGTCTAGATTGTGGATGTAGGGCACTGAGAGGGGAAGACGAAAGCGGAAGGAGTAGATTCCAAAAAGAGGCGAAGCATCCACATAATAATATGACATATTAGTTATTACACCATGCCGCACTACATTATATTCTAAACGGAGGAGCAGAAGAAGACGATGAGATTCTTGTTGGGAGATTCCCCACTTATACACACTCACTTACTTTCGCTCTTCTACTTTCTCCATGGCTCCATCGCATTCCTTTCTCAAGTTAGGAACTCGGGATCGGCACTTGCGAAAAGCGGGGACTTTCTCCACTTCCTTCTCATGTCTTCATCTTTTTCTTCTACTCCTCCTTGGTCCTCTTCTTCGTCTTCTCGTAACTCGCGACTAAATTGGCCATAATGTAAAATTTAATATGTTTCTAACTCAACTAGGGATCCTCTTAAATTATTTCCGCTCTACTCTTAGATATTCCCCGTCTTTTCCCTACATATTTAGTTTCTCATGGTGATATTGCAGGCGGGCGGGCAGAGGAGTGACTATAATGTAATAGGGGCTAATGCCGTGTAATGTATGCCCTGACTTTAGTTACTTACTTACTTACTTACTTAATAATATTCGCGAGTCAGAGGCGACCTTACGTCAAATCTGTTCCCGGATCTCCTCCATATCATAAAGATGAGGAAGGAGGCAAAGAGGATGAGCAGGAGAATTACTGGAGAAATATGGACCAGGCCAAACCAAACCAGACCTTTTAGCTGGAGAATGTTTAAGTTGGAGACTCCATAATAATAATAAAGAGATTTGATATTCGGAAGGAAACTCTCAGCTTGGATCTAAATGTAAATTATGCATGAATATTATTATGCATGCATCCATCCCATGGTGGGGAATGTAAAATGAAGAATATAAAGTGAAAGTCAGAGTTAAAGTAAAGAAAGTGACTATCTCTGACATTATTATTATTATTTAATTATGCTGGCCAAGAATCGTCCAAGACGCTTTCCAGCAGGACTTTAACTAGAACTACATAGAACTGGAGAGCAGATTTCAATTTACCTTCGTAGTGAAGCACAGCTACAATTTTCTTAACTCATTTCATACTGTTTGTTCAATGTAAATTGTCCAACACTACTTGAGCAATATGAACGCAAAGTAGACGAAAATACGGAGAAAGTCGGGAGAAAGGCAGAAGTGAAAGTCCTGTATACATATAGCCAGAGTTAAGAGGTCTTCCACACCGTAATTTATTCATTTTAATTCATCCCATCCCCACTTTTACATCCGCTTTATTTAGCCATGTTTCCCAAATTTACGAGTCGTAAGGTTGTACCTTTTGCAACTTTATCCAGCAGTTTTTAAGCAACAGTCTGGAAAAATTCTCCAATCGACATAGCATTAAATTGAAGTCTATGAGCCTAGAATAAAAGAAAGCTTTCTTTTCTGGAGAAAAGCTATTACTTGAAAATTTCTTTCCAATTTTGGAAATTTGCTTTTGCAGTTTTCAGAACGAAAGTCTCCAGAAAAATCACCATTTTTTAAAATACAGGTTGTGCACCCTGGTGAAACTTATTATTATTATGACAAGCATCTCGATTAAAATTAGTATTATTATTTACTAGTACTTCCATGTTTGTTCCCACTCCACAATATCTCTGTACATTGTACATGCAGTTTTATGGATGCTTTATCCTGCTATCCTGGAAAATTGGCGGTTTCGACTGCCGCTTTCGCAAGCTGTTTTATTTGCGTGTTTTATAACAATTTATTACGTTACGTGAGTATTGAAGGAAACCGAGGGAAGATAAAATTACATCTGTATTTTGAATATGGAGATTACGGAATGCAGGGCACAAAGAATTCGTTATTAGGCGGGAGGTAGATAGAAAATGTGAGGTAAATAGGAGGATGAGGAGATCCCACAGGAGGAGATGATCATCATCATGATGATGATACCAGCAGAAGTCTCTTTTGCAAGACACCACATGCCGGCTTTTCCATTTCCAGATCCAAATCCAGCTCCAGCTCTGTCCTTTCTCCAGCATGTACATATTTTCTTATTGTGTTGATGCTTTTCCATTTGCTTTCTCTACCGTATCGGTTTTCCGATAGGGTACTAAATTTATACTCTGGAGCGTTCTTCACCAGAAAATACAGGAGAAAGCACAGGAATCCTGGCGCAGGTGGACTTTCGCCATCTTCCAAAATTTTACAAAATTGCCCCTGTTTTGATTCAGATTTTGGTTGTGAAATTACTCAACTTTCTCTGGTGGAAGCCCGCTTTTTGCTTTAAAGCAAGGATAGCAATACAATGCCCGTGGGTGAACGTGCAAAAACAAATAATCGATTTTAACAAAAAGGTTTCGTATATTCCCAGGGAGAAAGCATAAACTCATAATGACCAGCTGATGAACTAAATGAACAATCGGATTGACCCGATTTTGCACCAATATTTGATAAAATTGTTTAATATTTTGTAATAATTCTTGGAATTGCAGATATTTGCCCGGGCAAAGTTGTACTTTAGTCTGGGTGGAGTGCACTTCAACGGACGACCCTTGACTTTCACTCCCAGCCCGGAGCAACCTCTTGATCACGCTCGCAACCTTACAGTCCCGCTGGAGAGTCGGGTGGGACGGTTCATCCGACTGCACTTGTACTTCCGATCCAACTGGGTCGTCCTCGGCGAAGTCTACTTTCACTCAGGTATGTCAATTATTTCTTTATATTCCGTTTGCCATGTATTTTTGTATGGGAAAAACGGCACACTTTTACCTCTTGGAAGAGAGCTCTTACTCTCCAGCTTGTTAAAATATTTGCATATTTACACGGTACATCAAAATCTCCAGAACTGGAGAACTAACAAGCCTCTTTTCCTCATCTTGAATCAAATCCTCTTGTCCACTACAAACTTGCAATCTGCAACAAATTTGCACTAGCCACGCGCTTTTCGCCAGATTGCGTTAAAAAGTTTGGTGCAAATAAAGGAAGAAACTAGACTCTGTGGCCTTGGTCACGTACAAATCTAAGGACTCTTCTTGTTTCTTTCAATTATATTTTGTATAGCTGCGAAACTGTGAACACACTTCATATGTGTGTGTGCATAGTGTATAGTGTACCGTTGGACAAATTACCCCGAAACTTTGAGCAATAAGCCGAATTAGATCACATCCGCAAAAAACAAACCAAAAGAAGAACAATGAACAAAATCCATATTGTGGTTTAATCAATATTTGTAGGCATCACCTTCCGGATTTTTATCGTGCACAATATTTACCCAAGAAAATTGTCTATTTCACCAAAACATGATTTTTTCTTAACAAAAAAATATTATTTTGTACTCATTTTTTATATTTTTCCCTCTTCTTCCAATTTTTGTACAAATGACTTTGAAAAATGTTGTTTTCAAAAAACGCACCGAACAACAAGAAAACATACCCATGGAAAATGGACAAACTACATTTTTCAAAAATGTTGTGAATGGTACAAAAATAAATGTAAAAATCCAAAAAAACGATGACCACCACAATTTATGGGAATGGGACAACAACAAGAGAAGATGCCAAGATCATTCATTCATTCATCCATTCACAGTCCTCCACTTTTTACTCCATCCATCTCTTTCCCTTGAATTCTCCGGTGAGTGAGTGGGAGAGACGGGCAAGTTTTTTCTTGAAGGAGAGAAAGCTGGAAAACGTAGAGGGACAGACAGTTGAGGCTCACCCTTGTCATATCTAACCTAAACGGACCATCACTCAAAACCAAACCAGTCAGTTCCTGTTTCTTTTCTTTCCAGTTTGATTTCAATGTGTGCATTGTGCATGCTCCGTTTCACCCACTGGCTCTAGAGCGCCGTTTCTGGTGTCTGGACCCTGGAATCTTGACAGGATCTTGTACTTTTGCTAAAAACTTGTACTCCTACGCCCGCTCAAGATCGGAAGCAAGTAACCCGAAAAAAGAACAAAACAAGTACAAAAGTGTTTCCAACTATTGTACAAATGCTTTCACTTTGATACACAAACACATTGTACACTTTTACTTTAACTTTCACTTACACCCGGCATTTAGTATGAAATTCTGTATCTATTGCAGTATGTGGTGAAAATAAAGGGCAGGAGGTGAGTGCAAAGTTTCCCAAGACAACAAGACAGGCCAAGCGTACATAGACAATACGATACGATACAATAGAAAAACAAGAGTAGCAGCACAACAATTTAGAGCAAACATTCCCAGCTCCGGCGTTCCAGCAAAAAAACAAAGGCAAAGAGAAAGTCAGGAGAAAGTTGGGCAACTAGGGAAATTCCTGGAGAATTTGACCTGCTTCTTAACCAACTACCCATAGCCAACAGACTGCTGCTTTTCTCAACTATTTAACTTGGATATTCTATTCACCCCGAGGAAAGTATTAGCATTACCTTATTGCCATTACTGTGGCTATATTCCTATTCCTATTGGAATTCCACCCGACTTTCTCCATTCTCCTTTCTAAATACCACGGGAAAAAAGAGAAAGTGTGGGAGAAAACAAGAGAAAGTCTGGGAGAAAGTAAGAAAGAGAAAGGAGCCCATGCTCCTTGTCTTGAACTTTAGCCTCGGGACTTTATGTCGGTAAATATCCCTGGCTATTTGTATTCATATGCACAAAAACCAAAATTGGAGAAAGCACAAAGGTGAAAGTTGTGGGGAAAGATGAAGAGTCAAGTCAACGAGTGCTCTTTTTGTACACTGTACACTCTCTTATCTTGTATTCTGTATTTTTGTGTGGTGCAACACACTCGATTTTCCTACACAAAAACGTACAAAAAGGCGGAAAAAGCACAACACACATGACATGATTTGTAATTCCACAGAGATAACAACATGCGTGATGATATTTCAGCATTCAGGGAGAGACGTCGGAAGTCACAAACACCGTACAGTACAGTACAGTACAGTAGAAAACCATAGAGATGAATATCGACTCAGCTCCATGGCATCCCTGCAATGCATGGGTTACCATGTGCATCGAATCCTTGGCTCTTGACTGCTTCACCCGCTCCTAGACAATAAACAACTGTGAATCGAAAATCGAGCCCGAAGCGCGTGCAACTCCTCCAGGAAATTTCAGTGTTGTTCATTCGGCATTCGGCATTCGACATTCGTAATAATGGTAATCGAATTGACGGAGTCAGCATCAAAATAAAACGACTTACGTATCTATACGTGTGTATGTGTACGCTGGTGAAAGCTGGAAGAAAGTAGCTAATGCAGTATGCACTCGATACTTTCTGTCTCTATTTTACACAGATACACTGGATTTACGAACAATAAGACAAAACGCGTAGGCTGACTTTCTCTTCCACTTTCACTTTTGGGTTCAGAGAAAGTAGAGAGAAAAAACCAAAACAAGCGGGTGTGCAAGGAGAAAGTTAGGTGCATAATAGAATCATGTATAAAACACGAAGTGAAAGCAAAATTGCACGCCTTATATGACGTATGAAGGAGTGGGAGAAAGTGGAGAAAGCAAGACAACAAGATTATAATAAAGAAGCTATAGATCTCTTTTGTTACATGCCTCAATCCTGGTACACATATATACATATACATATGAGACGGAAAAAGTGAAGTGAAAGTTACTTTCTCCGACTTTCCCCACATCATTTTGTTTTTTCATTGACTTTTTCTGCCTCTCTTTCTCTTTTGCTTTCTCTTTGTGTTTCCCAGCTTGTGCTTTCTCCGTCCTCGTCAGTTTGTTATTTTTGCATGGAGTTGCTTTCACTTCTACTACTACTCTACTTCTCATTCTCTGTCCAAGAAAATGCAAATGGTGGGAGTAATGACATTGTTAGAATTGTTTAGAAACGGGAAAGCCTCCAGTGTTTGCATACACTTTCACTTTCCTTTTGACTCGACTCTACTTGTGCCATGATTTTAAGAAATGACTCGAGTGAGTCTGAAGGGCGTGCTTCAAAACGAGCACAAATACACATACTTGATACAAATACATGTAGAAAGGAGCCGGGAGAAAGTTTACTGGAATTTTTTCCACGTCCGCCCACTCATTTTTCTGGAGAAAGCAGCACTCTACTTTTTTCTATTTCTAGATACTTTCGCCCTATTTTTTCCCACATCATTTCAATTTGTACTGTATACACAGAAAAATTAGCAATTGTTGATAAATACACGATACGATACAAAATCCGGATTTTCCAGAAAAAATCTCGAGTTTTCTGCTCCAATTTGTGTATTTTTAGGAGAAAGTGAAAGTTTTTAAGATTTCAAACAAGTGCTACAGAAATTGAAAGTGAAAGCAGGCGTGAGCTAGTTGGCGAAATAATTAGGATATTTTAGTTCATATCCAAACAGCTAGGCATCTTTCTCCTGCTTTCACTATGTACATAGTAAAAACCTACAAATGGCGTCGAAATTACAATTACAATTAGAATCCTCGTTTCTATTTAGACATCTCTGGGAATTACACTCGTTGAGTAAATGTGACTCTCGTGCTGCTTTCACTCCCACTTTTTCTTCATTGTGCATTCAGCTCACGCCTCATCTAGACTTTCACTTGTACCTTCATCCTCGTAACTTTCTCTCGTTTCGTGCCGATCCAAATGAATCCATGCTGTGTAAAATATCTTCATTTTGGGTATCGGCAAGGAATTTGCAATTCTATGCTCAAAAATTTTCGCTGAAGCTATACAGTCGTAAAAATAAAGATTTCGTAGGTTTTTTAACATATTTTATTAGAAGTCGTGCTGGAATATTTTAAATTTCCCGGAATCCATTTTTTACCCTGAAATAAGGTCGACTGTCAAGCAACATAAAGTGTGCAAATTGACAGCGGGGATTAAAAATACATAAACAAATTAGGGCCTGTGTGAAATTTTCCACGAAATCGAACTCTCCCCCTAAATTACATTAAACTGTAAATTGCTCCATTTCCCATGCATTTTATTAGCACATTTTTTCCTGGAAATTTTCGTTCCTTCTACACTCTAAATACAACAAGCAAGAGCTAAAGGCAACATTTTTGTGAGATAATAAATGCATTTGTACGTGGGAGGAGGGAACATAAAAAAAGACTGCATAATAAAGTCCCAAAATTTCTGTCCTCATGAATTTTTTTCTCTTGCTGTCTGGTCCTGGTTCTGGTTCTTGATTTTGAGAGCGAGGGAATGAGTAGAAAGCAAAAAGTGGTATTTAGAGTAGCGGCAGCAGTAGCAGCATTGGTGTTGGAGAAAGTCGCATTGTATGTAAATCTTTGAAGAGATTTTGCGTCCTTCCACTGCTTTCTCCGTCAATGTTGGTGGCAGCTGCTCCTGGTTTCTCTATATGTAGCCTGGGCTTTAGCTTTGGCTTTACAAACGATTTTCGTCTCAGCTAGAAAATCTAGGCAAATCAAATGTATGAAATTCACTGGAATTCCCCACATTAAATTCTGCGGCCTCCCCAATTCCAAACGGGCAAATACATGCATACATATGGAGACAGAGGAAACGAGTCAGTCAGTGCTTATAAATTGCAACATAATATTGCGTGTGTGTATGTATGTTCAAGTGTGTGTGTGTGTGTGGCTTGTCGATTCTGCTTTCTCCCTTGCCATTTCACTTTCACTTCCCCGAGTGAAAGTCCTCTTGATGCACGGGATAGGATTTGTATGTAAAAAAATTACAATGTAAAATACGATCCGCCCATTTTACCCGGAACATAAGGCTGGAGAAAGTGAAGAAAGCGGAGAAAGCATATAAGGGGATACAATAAAGTACGGAGCACCATGGGAGTGTCACAATTTCATTGTAAATCCAGATTCAAATTCAAATCTGCATCCAAATCCAAAACGACGGGCTCCACTTTCACCGGTGGTGAAAGTCAAAGTAAAAGTGCAAAGACATATTATACGTTTGTCAATATTTTATGTATAAGAGAGCCAGAACCAACTCTATTGTCTCCTAAATCTCAGATGGATGGAACTATAAATTAGCGAACCTGCTTTCTCCAACTTTCTCTGTAAATTGCGACTTTTTACGAAAAAACTAAAAACACAAAAAAGTGAAAGCATTGTAAAAATGGAGATTTTTACCTTTTTACAAGAGAAACAGTTGAAATTACCACCCTGTCAGCCTAATTTTGCCCTGGGCTATATAAAAAGAGACAGTAGTCTAATTAATTAAATTTAAATAATAATTGAAACTTTCTCCACAAATTCATATGGACGGGTTTTCCTCATGTAGTTGGTTGTTGTTGTAACATCTAAATCCAGACATTTACATTTACATGGAGAAAGTATTGTAGCGGTAGAGGAGCGGTGTCGCATACAAATATCTGGAAAAATCCAGGCTCTAATTCCATTCAGTACATGCATGTGGACGTTCATGCTAAATGAGAGCATGAGAGAAAGCGAGTGAGATTTGGATTTGGATCCGGATTGACGGCCGTGCATGACTCGACTCGACGCTGTGACTTGTGCATAAGTAAATTTGGTTAGCAATTCTGTCGGTTTGTCTCTCTGCCTGTCTGTCTAGATGTGGATTGAAGGGAATTAGAAAGCCAGGGAGAAAGTTAAAAGTTCAAATGAAATGAGTTTCGGTTTTTTCCTCATGCTTTTAATCCTAATTTTTTGCACGGAGGACGTAGCAGTAGACGGGTTCGAGTTCGAGTTCATGTTCAGACGACAACTTAAGCCTTGTTGTGTAATGTAAAGTCGGGCAATGCAACTCAATCTACCCACGAAAAAATATGATGCTGTAATATGTCCGTATGTTGCATAATGCTTGACTGCTGGCGAAAGTGGAGAAAGCAAGTAATAGTGAAAGTCAACTAATTTTGTCCGTCGGATAATACTTGTGTATTATGTGGTGAGTTGTGTGTGTGTTTGTGTGTGTGGTGTCAGCCTCCATTTGCTTCACCCGCTCATCCGCTTTTTCTTGTTCGTGCTCCGCTTCCTCTTCTTCTCGAACCCCGTCGTTTGAGTGCATGTCCCGAATTTAAAATTTGGAAAGAAAAAAGTGTGTACAAATGTGCAGACTAAATTTTTATGCGGAATGAACAACGGTCAAAATTTGTCGCGACGTTCAAATGCTGGCGCTAATGTTTCTGCTTTACATCATCTCCGTCTTGTTTTTAACTAAAAAATCCAAGTTAAGCCGATGTAATACAGTTTTTGTTTATTTTTTCTAATTTTTGAAAACGAGCTTGTATTTTAAGGTTTCGAAGAAATTTCTCGTCCCTTTTTTTCTAAATCCTTCATCACATCATTTTAATTAGATTATCCTTAAAATAAACGATGAGCATCGTTGTTTCTTTATGATTTGTGATAAAATCCTGTTCCTGTTGTTTACCCGGGTATTTATTTATGGCCCACGCTTTAGAGTAACTCTGATGATTGTTTTGTGCACAACTCTGTGCTTTTTTTACAGGTCAGGGATTAAATTTAGCCGGAGGCCCCGACTGAATTTGTCCTATCATTCTAATCAATTACTTTTACATTTGCTTACATTTACTTGTCAGCATCATAATCAATTGCACAAACCACACAAAGTGCGGAACGAACTTTGCCCTTCGCCGTTTTATTTTGGGACGATATAATCGCTCATCATTTTATCATGTGTGTACATATTTTAAACACACATATTTATAGTTATACCTATATACGCGGAAACCAGATAAAGCCCGGGCTTTGCTCATTCGAAACAAATCAAGGGCGGATATCCATAAAACCGAGATGCAGCAGCATCCTCAATCCACAATACAGGGAACATGAACCATCGGAGATGAAAAGCTTGAGGTTAGCTTGATTAAATGCACAAACCAAGAGTACCTTGTGACTTGGTGAAAGCAAAAGAGCGAGAGAAAGTCCCGGAGCAGTACATACACAGATACACACATACATACAAAGAGAAAGCAGAGCCCGAGTGAAATTCATTTCATGGGGAAATTATGATTTATTCCTCATCGCTCGTGCACAACAAAAACAACAAAACAACAACAACAACGTTAGCTTACAAATATATATCTATCTATAAAACAAAAACCATCATCGCTCTTTATTTTATCTTCTTTCTATTTCCATGCACTAATATTATTCTGATATTCAGAGAATAAGAGAGAGAGAGAGCCATAGAGAGGCCATAAAAAGAGCGAACCCAAAAACAAAGCTCAAAGCCCAAAACCCGGAGCCAACCCAAAGCAAAGGAAAAGGCAAAGGCAAACATTGTCCAAAACACGGCGGAGAAAGCAAAGAGAAAGCAGAACAAAACAGCAGGTATACATAATATGTATGTAGATCTCACATTGAGTTTATCCAGGAGAAAGCAAGCGGAGAAAGTAAATTACGTTTTAAATGAAAACCGAGAGAGAAAGAGACCGAGAAAGCAGGCTGAGCTATCAAAAGTTGGCCGGCCTCTCTCTCTCTGTGTGTGTAAAGTAGCACCAAAAACCAAACCAGAGTACAGACCAGAGAACGTATTGTAAAATAGATAGATAAAAGATACACGTTGTTTTATTTCACCTCCACTCATGCATATGCATGAGCCCAAGGAGAGGAAAGGCAGGAAAAGGACGGTGCATCGTTTCATTGGGCAATATGGAAATATTTTGGAGCTGGAGCTGGAGTTGGCTGGATGAAAGAACAAAAAGATGAAGAAGAAGAGCAGCTTTAAATCATGAGAGGAAAAGAGGGACAATTTAATCCAATCCAATAAAATTACGACACAGATGCATTATATACTACCCGCAATACAAAATGGGGAAGCAGAAGCAAACGGCGAATGCAAGACATATGCACGAAACATTTCCTTTGGATTGGCTCAACTCCTTTCTCTTTCGTCTCGCTGCTCATCTCCCTGCCTGCTCTGAATTTGGAATATCATATAAAATTTATGGTTGAGATTAGTCGATGGCGATACCACACCGTGCCGTGCGATGGGATCCAATCCAATGTGCATAAATACAGGCGAGCTTGCTTCGAGCTTTCTTGGATGCTAGCTTGGCATGCTTTTTGGCTGTAAAATGGCTTGTTCCCCTCCACTTTCTCCACTTTCTCCGTCCTCCAGTGCCAATATATCTACTAGGGGTGGAATCCATCCATGTATTTTATGTATGCATGTATGTATGGAGAAAGCACAAAGACAGCTGGAAAAATACGGGCGTGGGTGGTGCTTTCACCATGTGTTTTGTACACTGGTTTTTCTGCTTGTAATGCGATGCACCGATACCGTAATTCCTTGTGTAATACACAAAACAACTACAACGTGCAAAAGACAAGCAAATACAATACAATACAACCCAATAAAATACAATAGTCCTCAATACATTGTAGGATGGGGGGGAAAGCCATGGAAAACCTTGTTGATTTGACTTGATGTCATGTAAATTTATTCAAGGTGCTCTTTCCCTTGAAGGGAGAACCCCGATTCAAATCCAAAACCAAATCCAAATCCGCAGTCACATTCAAATTTTACATTGACTTTGACTCCGAATTTGACTTTCTCCAGTGCAGACTTTCTCCGGCTCAAAGCGAGCTGTAAAATAATTCGACTTGTCAAATAATTCCGGGTGAGGAGCAAATTCAAAATTCAACAAAGATCCGGAAAGAAGATAGGTGAAAGTCAAAGTGAAAGTATATGTAAAAAGTACTTTGTATTTCTGTCTCTTGCCTGTCGAAATCGTGACAGTATAAAAATATTGAGCAAGTGTGTGTGTATTTTTGAACCTGCTTTCTCCGGAGAAAGTCGTGGAGAAAGTAATGTGTACGGCACATCGTAAAATGATGGTTTTATGATATCCTGGACAACCCATGTATGTATGTATATATTAAATAGCAAAGTACTAAAGCCTGAGCTGACGACTTTGGCGGAATTTAGAAAGCGGTGAAAGTATTTTTTCGTTTATTAATAATCTCTATGCATTAAATTCCCGGAACTAGATCTGCAGCTATTGCGTAAAAGTCTTACGAAACTAGTAAAATGTATACATATAAAATCGCCTAGAGTCAACTTGAACTTTCACCAGACTTTCTCCGAAACAACTTTCCAAATTTTCCAGACATGAAGAAAATTTTTCCGACATGCATCTGTACAGTATACATTGCACCAATACACATAAATATGTACAAATGCAATTACAACTGGAATTTAGATTTTTCCAATTTTTCTCGTTCCGGGTTCATACCATATCGTATTATAGGGACCCGATCTTTTCCAGTTTCTCCAATTTTCAACCGGCAATTTAAATACATGGTGTATGTATGTAGCCTGGAATCTGGAATGGAGTAAACTGGAGCTCAACTAAAATCTGGAATCTGGATCCCCGATGAAGTGAAATGAAATGAAATGATTTACATTTGAGGAGCAGGAGTAGCAACATAATCCCAGTCGACTACATCTCAATTTGTGTACTGCTTGTACATACACTTACAAGCTTCACTCCATGTCAACTCCGTCTCCTCGGAGCTCAAGCTGGATGCTGGATGCTGGAGAAAGTCGCCGTGGATAAAATCCCATGTATTTTCCACAGTTCCAGTTACTACTGGAACTAAATCTGGATGTGAATTTAAATCCGGACCTGGAGAACTACAACTATAACCAAGTAACTACAAGTTGTCTCCTTCCTCTCAATTTTACATTTTACAACAAGGCCTCACATCTCAATCTATACTATACTATATGTACACAATCCAACTTTTACAACTCGACTCAACTCAACAACTCTTGGGCAAAACTTTTGCTCTTTCTCCAGTTTCATGTTCTCGGGAATCAGCCATCCAGCTTTCTCAATACATATGTACAGATATTAAGCCGGGTCTCTTGGAGAAGAAAAACTGGAGACGCTCGACGAGGAATTTAAAGCAGTGTGTTTTTCTCGCCTCTCTCCGTTCTCTCATCTCGTCTTCATCTGCTGCTTCTCTGGTGCAATTTCCTATATATATTAGAGCCGCCAAAATGGAGAAATAGAGAGGGAGCGAAACTATTATTACTCCATGGTAGAAAAAGAGCCGGAGAATGAAATGGAGTGGAGAGAGAGAGAGAGAGAGAGAGGAACTTGGGCTGCATTCTCCGCCATTCTCCAGCCATAAAGAAAAAGAAGCTGGCTCTGGAAATCCACACTTTTACAATACAGTTTTGTATGAACATATTGCAACTGTTCTTGCAGTGGATGTATATATGTGATGCATGGAAAATCATGAGGAGCGGAGAGCAGACGAGTTGCCGACTTTGAATTGGAAAGTGAGCAACTTTTCCGGCTCTTTTTAGCCCCGCTTTTTCTGTTTTCCACCAGATTATGTTAACACACCCAGGGAGAGAGAGAAGAGAGTCGTCGTCCTCGTCCTGGTTCTCGTCCATGATTATTTTACATGCAAGTCTCAACTGCTGCCAAAGTGCTATTGGATCTTTATTTAATTAAAAACACGAATCTATTAGTGCACCCCGTTTGTTTCTCCGCCGCATCATCGTCATCACCATCAGCATCACCCTCTATCTCTCTCTCTCTCCCGTTTCTTTTTCTATATCTCTCTCAGCCAGCCTCCGGTCTCGAGACGAACAAACCAAGACGATAGACGATAGCATATTGCACCATGGAAAAAGGCAGGCAAAGTAAAATGAATTGAGATGGAGAATGTTGAAAGAGTCATCTAGCCTTTGCCTTTATGTACTCGGCCTCGTTTTACACTACGTTATGTTATGTTACGTTATGCTATGCAAACCCCCAGTTTTCATCATCAAGTCCATAAAACGAGAAAAGGTCCAAATATTTAAGGTACACTTTCCCCAGACTCCGTATTTTCTATTCTACACATCTAACTCCACCCTTCAGTTTAATTTTAATTTTCCTGCAGTGTCTTTTACTTTTCCTACATCTTCATCCTAAATCTTGTCTGTCCAAGGTTTGACTCTCTTTTTCAGCACGAGGGGGTAAAATCGGGGTGAAAGCAGTAAAGTTTACAGTGTACAAATTAAAACACAAAGGAATATAAAGAAACCCGCGTCTTGCCCCTTTGTTTTCCCCGATATTTGCACAGGCCGTTTTGTGTATACATATGTATCTTCTTACTATTTACCCCCAAGAATTGGATCTAATGAATCTTGGGGGATGAAAGGAGAAAGATAAAGGACGGGGGTAGCTAAAGGTCGGTCTTCCAAATGAGTGTTCGGCGGCCTTCTTTTGCCTCCTGCATAATCACGGACTGAACTCGGTGTATAGTGTATAGTATCTAATAATAACGATATATTATGTCTACACAATACATAGTTTAGTTTGGTTTGGTTTGGTTTTCTGTTGGGTGCAGAAAGGAGAGTTCACACAAGAGAATTCCAAGACGGAAGACGGAAGAACGGACTGCCATTTGCCTGTCTTTTGTTACCCGGGTACAATACATACAATGCACGTATGTATGTAGAAAATGGATAAAGGGAATAGTAGCCGGTAGTCATTTTCGTTTTCGTTTTCATTTAGTTTTCAAGTCAGCTCATCCCGTGATATTGGGCCTCTGTATGTATTTGAAGTAAAATCCGGATCCGAATGAGAATCGAGGGAGACAATGCAAATGCGGGCGCTCTGCATTCACTTTCATTTGTGTATGTATGTATGTATGTATGTATTCAATTTGGAATTGTGTGGAGAGGTGCAGGAAAATGCTTTGTGATTTTGAACAATGGACCGCGGCAAAGGCGACTCACGGGAGAGAATCAAAATGAGAATCAAACTGAAAATGAAACTGAAGCAGAGTCAGCTGGCTAAACTCTTAATTTTCCACCAAAGAACTTGACACCTTGACACTGTCTTGGGACTCCCAGACATACAATACATGAATTATCCATAATTTTCCGCGGGTCTTTGTTTTTACCCGGCTTTTGTTTCCCACGCCGTAAATGGCAAATAATGTGCCCATGGTTTTAATTAAGGGGACAAAGTATCTAAGATCTAAATAGGTTTTAAGGTGGGAATTTTCAAAAATGCTAGATTGAAATTCGGTACCTACCGAAAGAAGGCAAAACTGTATTTACTGCTTTTAGTTTTTACGAGTTGACTTGGGAAACTTGGGAAATGCCCTTGAACTTTTCTCCAGTTTTTCGGTTTCCATGCAAAGTACGCAAAAACAAACTCAGGTTTCCCCGTGGATCTTGACTTGAGGTGATGAATCGTTGATTTTTGAAGGTGATTCCCCTGGAATTTCATTCCGAGTTAACAATAAGAGACGAAAGTTGACTGCAAAGGGAAACTGCATACATCTATATAGCTATGTAAAAAGAAGCAGAAGAAGAGTGCGTAAAGCATGAAATGAAAGGAAAGAGATGGAGAGAGGAAATGGAAAGTGGAAATGGGAATGGATGTGGGATCTCCCGCTCTTGTCACCACATCCACATCCGAATCCGAATTCGGATCCGACTCTTTCAAGTTCACACACCCTGTTATGTTGTTGTGCGTGCGTGCAGTGTGCAATGTGCATGCTGGGGGATCCAAGAATTTTCTATATTAGATATTTACCGGGTAGACACTCTTTTACTTTTTGTATAGAAGATGCCGCCTGACTTTTTCTTTGCGTAGGTCATGAGATGATCAAAGTAAAGTAAAAAAAGAAAAAGTGCGAGGAATAAATGTGTATGAATGCATCCTCATTCTACATGTATTTTACATACATGGGGATGCATCGGAGAAAGAGAGAGGCGTTGAAAATTCAACTAGGGAAAAATGAGTGCGGGTATTATACAAATGAAAAGAGGGGGAATGGAGAGAGAGAGAGAGAGAGAGAGAGAGAGAGAGAGAGAGAGAAATGGCCCAACTTTTTCCATACAAGCAAATGGAATGGAGCTGCAGATCGAGAGGGAGAGAAACGAGTAGAAAAAGAAGAGGGATGATTTGAATGAAGCGTATGTTATTCTCTCCATGTATGTATGTGAAGGAGACGGAGACAACTGTCTATTACTTTACATACATACAGCCTCCTCCATAAACATAAACTGGAGGAGTTGGCTTTGGAGTTTCCTGGAAGAAAGTGGCAAGAGGAGAGGAGAGGAGACGAGAAAAGGACGAGGGGAAAGTGAGGGTGATAATCATATCCGGATCCGCTTCGACGCCACCCAAAACCAACCCAAGCCAAAGTATCCGCTATCCAGAGCATGAACATTGGGAGGAACAAGATAAGGAAGTTTCCAGCACGCAAAATACATAATATCAAGCTAGAGACTCCAGCACTCCAGACTCCAGACACGACGAGATTGCACTGCACACTGCACATCTTTACGTGTGTGTATGTGTGTATGAGTGTGGATACATTTCGTTGCAATATCAATTTACTTCCGCATCTTCCTCTCCAGAAGCTCCAGAACCGTAGCCAAAGCTAAAGCCATCATGGCCATGACGGTGGTCGTAACCATGAGAGAAGCTATGATGATGATCATGACGATGATGATGATGGTCATCATCATCTTGGTGTTCATGATCATATCGGATCATGTCACGTCGTCTCCTCTCGCTTCGTTCCACTTCCGCTTCTCCGTCTATGTACGTACACGCAAACAAAAACTTGGAGCCAACTCCCGGTTTCGATCCGGGTTTTTTGGTCCGAGTGTAAAAAAACTGCATTCGGCATTCGGCATCTCAAGCACTTGACTGCAAAAATGAACCAGAATTTACTATTTTTCACACGCTTATAATATACACCAAAGACAAGGATCAAATCTTTAGTCTGGGAAACTGGAAGGGTCAAATCATGTCAACAACCCCGAATCGACGGAAAACGGACAGTACTGGAGTAAAAAGCAAGGCTGTCCATGTTTTTATGTATGTATGTGTGCGAGCAAAATTGTGTCACACAGACCCAAACACGAAGAAAATACAGATCCAGATACAGAGAGAGAGGGAGCCAAGTTTTGGTTTTTGGCTCATTTAAATTCCGGGGACAGTGAGAAAAATCCATGGGTTTCTTCTTGCATTATGTATGTTCCAGCCAATTTATACGCAATATGTGTACAGTGTACATTGTACACATTGTATTTGGCTAAGGGTAGAAATGCTTTTGCTCATCCTCGATATTTATGCCCATATTTACAGTGTGGGCAAAATTGGCAGTTTTTGCACGTCCCTCCTCCTGTTTGTTCTTGCTGTTGTTGTTGTTGTTCCTCGTGAGTATGTGTGTGTGTGTGTCTCATTCTCATGCTCCTGTTCATGTTCATGTTCATTCATCCTTCCTGGACAATTTATGTATGTATGTGTACGAATTTTCTCCGCAGGATTCTCCAACCAAAACACGAAAAAAGACAAGGGACAAAATTACCCAGGTTTTGCACCATCTCAAGAGAAATGCCAGAAAATTGGCCCATTGTCCTGATTGTTTTTATACTTGTCACATTGTCACATACATATGGTAAATTTTTCAAAAATAGAACCTTTTTGTCTCTATTTTTGTACTCATAACAATAGCAATTATTAGTATGGTTAACGTTTCGGTAAATACGAAAGCAACTTGCTGTGCAACTCCTCTAATAACGACGTAAAATGGAAAAGAGATGATGCAATATGATGAAGAACATTTATGTGTGTATAGTGTATATAGAAGCCGGAGTCTTCTGTTTCTCTTTCGGCATTTGCCTAATGGACTGGGGCAAAAACATGGGAATCTCTGCATTATCTTCCATTATTATTATTATTACTATTATTATGCATGCAGTTACTGATGGGACAGGGAGATAAACAAGGGAGATAAACCAAAAACAAACTATATCATTCATACTTTCATATACAATACACACACACACACGCAGTTGATTTCAATTGGGCCGAATGTGACATTTATTATACGTGTATGTGTGTGTGTGTTGTGTTTTGTGCATCTTCTCCCATATAAATGAATAAACATGCGAGTCTCCTTTTCTCCTGCTTTCCCATATGTATGTATCCCAACTCAATTTTTAGTGCAATGCACTGCCATGCAAATTCATGGGACAGAGACCGACGACCGACCGATCGACGTACGTATATACGTATTACATATTGGGCGCATGGGATATTGTAGAATGGAACAGAATAGAATAGAGAAGGCGAGTCAGTCCCAATCCCATCACATTACACATTTCACTCTACTCTACTCTACTGTATGTATTACCCCACATTATACTTAGGGTAAAGGACCATTTTCAACCGTGTATGAGTGTAGTGTGTAGTGTGTATGCAAGTAGAGAGTAAGTGTACATTGAGAAAGTTGAGTTGAACGACAAGGACTGGGACTGCTGCGGCATGTTTTATGTATAGATATCTCCACATATATGTTCATTGTACGTGTGAGGATGTTAGCGGTGGTGAACATGAGTACAAATTTGCGTTGGCTTATGGATGCATGCATTAGATCTTTATGTATTGCATGTGTGTATTTGTGTGTGTGTATGTGTGTGATGCGTGAGTGGTGCAAGATATTTTTAAAGGGTTCCCCAGATTATTATTTACCCCTTTTCCATCCTCATCTTCATCCCTCTCCTCAATCTTCAATCTTCATGCTCATGTTGGTGTCGGTACGTTCCGCGCTTCTTCTTTCCCCTCTCTAAATAATAATAATAATGATGACGATAGTAATGCCGATACCTTGTAATAACGATGACGATCATTCCCTTGATATAGAAGATGCACAGCCACTGCATCACTACCATCATCCTTTATTGAATATGAATACTGTACGTTTTACGTATACATACATTCACTGAAGCGTCTATACGCTGTGACATTTTGCAGTGAGTGATCAACTGAATCTATCTATCTATCTACCCGAGTGTATGCATAAAGCTGATGGAGCTGAAAATCAAGCCAATAAGCCCCTGCCGTCAAACTGGTAATTGAAAATAGATTCAAAATTGAATTTTTCCAATTAATCAACGTCTATTTACATTTTCCACCACTTCTTATTCTTCTTATGTGCAAGGAAGTCAAGTGGTTCTGATCTCAGCTGATCTGACGGTCTTGAGCTCAACAATCCCGTGAAAAAAGGAAGAAACCCAAAAATTTTACTGCAATCAATAAGAGAGTCAAATCAAATTTAAAACTTTGGCTTTTATGTCACCTAGTCATGTA
The DNA here is from genome assembly GCA_034698285.1 of Sminthurinus bimaculatus. Taxonomy (NCBI): domain Eukaryota; kingdom Metazoa; phylum Arthropoda; class Collembola; order Symphypleona; family Katiannidae; genus Sminthurinus; species Sminthurinus bimaculatus. Next base: position 22,194 of record JAQIVE010000525.1, read on the forward strand.
TTTAACAGCGCAATTAAATAACCTAAATAACTACGGTGATTAAAACTACTTTCAATGAGCAGTAAGAAGCTGCTCATCAAATTTCCCAAAATCTAGAATAACTATTTTTCTTGTCTGCATGTATCTCTGCAAGAATTGGCTGCTGATGGAATCTTAGGAGCGAGTTTAAAATTTTCAAATAGAAAATAAAATGTAAAATATATTACCAAGGCAAGGGAAAGAAGGTGGTGAAAATTCAAGTGAAAAGGGGGTATTTACACATAATGAAATGGGGAGACATATCATCATCGTCGTCATCATTATCATGGCGTTGCATAATAGTTATTATCTCATCATGTATTATGATTTCAGTCCCTTCTCTATGTATTATGTATGCTTATTGTACTTATGTATCACGGATTGTGAATAAGTCTCCAAATAACTGGAGACTGGAGAATGCATTGTAAATTGGGAGTTGGTCCGTCTGCTCCTTTTTGCTTTTGCTTTTCCCCATCCATCCTTGCTTGCTTGCTTATGGAGCAGAAGGATTTTAAGTGGTTAAGCTGATTATGTGGTTAGATAAACAGAACGGGCTACAGGGAACTACCAACACAACACACAAAACCAAAGCAAGCCCATGAAAGGAGTCAGCCAGCCAGCCAGCCAGTCTTCTATCCTTAATATTATGTACTACATAAGCAGTAGAAGGTACATACATACAATAGTTGGCTTGCAGAACGAGGATGAAAGCAGTAGCTTGGATCTCTCTTTCTCCAGCAGCTCATCCCCCTTCTCTTGCGAATTCAAGGCTCCTGAGCAGTCATCCAGTTGAGAGCTGAGAATAAAGACGTCGGTGAATTTGGGACTGTATGGTGGCGGAATGAAAATATTTGGTTGAGCCTCCCCAAAATCTTTAAAGGCGCTCTCTCTTTCTCTCTCTCTCTCTTCTCTCCGCACACAATTATTTACGCATTATATTACACATTACATGGAAATTTTAGCTCAAAAACGCTCCATTTCCCGCAAATCTCAAGCATATAGTACAGAGTAGGTTTACAGTTTCGCTCAGACAATACTCACAGGAGAATACTTACTTATGTAGAATACTTATGTACAGACATAATAATAATAATAATAATAAATGCTGGATCTAGAATCTGAATCTGAATTTGAATACATATGTATTATTCTACTTTTCCTTTGCCTACCTTCAAACTGTCTTGAGCCCGCCACTGATATGCAGACCATGGAGAATTTTAATGCTATCACAATATTTGCGGAGCAAGTCGAGGCAAGAGGCAACACACAGACACAGACTTATGTAAGTATAACTGTGCTGTGCAACAACCGCAAATACGCACAAATATGAAGTAGAGAGCCGAAAAAGGATGAAAACAGTGGGCGGTTGGGATCTTTTCCCTTTTTGCGCGCAAAAAACGTAATATTATAAAAAATCCCAGCTAAAATTTTGCTTACAAAAATCGAGGAAATTTTATTATTTTGGTATATAACATTAATGCACTAAAATTTTCCCGCACTGATTGGACTGGGGACTAAAGACTGGAGCCATAGCGATAAGTTTGGAAATTATTATTCCACCGGCAAAATAATCAAAATCCATCATAATTCTAGAATAATATATCTGATCTGTATTTGTAATGATGAAGGGATGGATTATCATTTCAAAGAAAATTTGAATTCCAATCAAGCTGAAAGAGGCCTCGACCAACTCTATAAAGAAACTAGACAAACTTTTGACTACAGATATGTATTATTGCTCATGCATACTGTTGGTTGCAATTGTATTATTTTGCGACTAAATTTTCACCATCTCTCTCTCTGCAGTATTTTCCAAGTATTTTCTTGAAGATGGAGAGATTGCAGATAGCTCGTGTTTTTGTTCGTTTTGCGAGACGGAGAAAGTTCACGCTCCAGTTGGGAATGAGGAAGCAAAACAAAAACAAGAACAAGAACAAGAAGAACAAAAACTAGAGTTAAAATGAGACTTTTGGGTGGATCTCTGAATACGAATTCGAATAGAGAAATTCATTCATATCAGATGATCATCCTCATCATCTCTTGCCAATCCAATTCGGTTCAATTCAATCCATTCCATCGTCATCGCCATGGTTCCCCAGAAAAGAGTTGACGCTGTCAACGACTTTTCCTGTTCTCTCTCTCTCCCTCTCTCGTATTCTCATATTTATTTACCTATCTCATTTATCCGAGGAAAGAAAGCAAAAGAGAAAGCGGGAGAAAAAGCAGATTTTGAAACCCGGGCATATAATAAAGTTGAAGCACATTTGTTGTTCACACGTTGTTCATTACATTAGAGCAGATAAAGCAAAGCAAAACAAGGCAAGTGTATGGCAAAAAGAGGAGGCAGTCTCTGAAAATTAACATTTCATTTCATTGACAAACTTCCGCTCCAGTTTCTCCAGTTCCTCCAGCTCTCCAGTCTAAATAAAACCCTCGGCCTCTAACTGGAAGAAAAACACATCTTGATTCTGCACAACTTGTTCTTATTCTTCTACGTCTTGAACTTGAACACAAGAGAGCCGGAATAACTTTTCATTTTATATCTTATATCCAGTTCTCTTTTCTTCAAATTGTGCGAAATCTTCACGATATGCACATTTGGACCCAAAAGTTCCAAATTCAAACAAATTGGAAATTTTGTATCCTACCATATTTTCCGACAAATAATAATAATTAGGCATTATTACCATTATAATGAGCCGAGCATGTGTTCAATGTTCATCGTACAATATTTTCCCCAGTGTCCTGTATTGTATTTGTAAACTTAATTATAATAATTATTATTCATTCTATACTCTATACACTGTACACCAACTTTTGTATTGAGCAAAAAACTGTACTATGGATAAACTTTTGTTTCGATTTCGGGTTTACTCCCCGCGATTTCATGAGGAATCCCGGGGTTTGAATCAAAATTCGGATGGATATTAAAAATTCATGAGGACAGGAAAGGTCGTGACAAACTGTAATTTGCCGCAAAATCCTCTCTTCCATTATTTTCCAGTAATTTCTATTTTAATGTTTTCGCCTCCGGTTTGTTCTTTGTAATTTCAAGTTAGTCTCTGCGTGCAGCGTGTAGGCATGGCAACTTTTCGAAAAACCGACAATTTTGACCATCTAAAGCATGCATTCCTTGTATTTTATGAAGATTAGCAATTTCCTTGGAATTAATATTGTAAAAATGTGCACGAGTTGTCCTTGTTTCTGTCTTTGTCTTTGTCTTTGTCTTGGTGTGTTGTGTGTTTGTCTTCCATGAATTCCTAAGCGCGGAAATTTGTCCAGTTTGTCCAGGAACGGCCGCATAAATGTCTAAATACAGTTGGCAGTAAGTATACTCAACTACGCAGGTAAAAGTTTCGACCAGCAAAGAACATGCAGGCAATGCTAATAATTAAGCATTAAACAAACGGCGCAAGTTGACAAATTTTGTGGTTTTGTTTCTCCTTCTTTGGCTACTTTGCTGTGCTAATAAACAACCAACAAATTGGAGTTTATTGTATGTACACGGATAGATATTGATATCGATTTTGAATTGGAATTGAAGTTGGAATTGAAATCGAAATCGAAATGTGAATCGGGTATTTATTTAGTTGTTTAGGTAAAAGTTTGTATTTGTGTATGTATACAATTGTATGTATTTACTTATTTGTCAGAGTTTTGCCGGGTGAAAGTTTGTCCGCGGAGAAAGTAAAGTGAAACAAGGAGTAGGAGGAGAGTTGATGATAAGACTTTTAAACTTAAACCGACCAAGTTGAAACTTTTACCTGGGCAAAACTCCAGGAAAAACCAAGCCATGCATACATACAATACTGTACAATAGTTTGAGGGAGTTTACCCCCTTCTCCCCCTCCCTCAAGTAAATAAAGGAATATACACATGTACAATGTACATTGTACATGACATGGGGTATCTGAATTTGTATCATCTGTATCTGTATCTGCTCCGGGTATTTGTCCTTTCGATTTAGAATACTTGCTAATACTCGGCGAGTTTCACGTCAGCGTCCATGACAAGGCATGGACAAGTTTGAAACTTTTCTATTTGTCTCAACCCCAAGACAAGACAAGAAAGAACGAAAGAAAGTTGACAAAAGAGGACTAAATGGAGGATCCTGAGGCGGAAGAGGAGAGAACCGGGCGGAAAAACGTCATGATAACGACAAAGACAAAGAAAAGAAGAGTTAAATTGAGAGCCAAAGTAAATATCTTATTCAAATCACAAATGGGACTCTCTCTCTCTCTCTCTTTCGTGAATACAATTCTTGGTGATCTTTGAAGAGGCTCCTTGTCAATCGGAGGCCTCCTCATACATACATATCTACTTTGCTTCAATAACTTTTGCAGAAGAACAAGGAACCGAGATGCATGCACCCAAAGATGTGATTCTTCCTGTTTGCACAGGGATTTCCCTTCCAACCCCCCGACTCTTTACCCCTTCTGCTCGACAGAAATAGAAACCAAAATCAAACTAACTGATTTTTCCCTTGTTTTTCTGCATCCTTTTTTGTCTTTCTCTGTGGGGCAAAAATTCAGTCCCCTTTGACCTTTCTTGATTTTCATCTCTGCTTCTGGGTTGAAGAGCGAGTATCAAAATAATATTTTTATTCTATTTTCAACGACATTAATATTTGCCCTGAGACGATTTGTCCAGCTCAACAATCTATTTTATTGTAGATACGTATGATATGATACTGAGGAATATTTAATCGGAATACTGTTTGGCTTGAGACTTGAACTTGAGGAATGCCATCGGGATTTTCCTCTTTGAGGGTCTCAATGGTAAATTTATTTTATATTTATTTACATATACATACATAGATATGATTAGACATTCCAACTGGTTTGGGGGAAACTTGAGCACCTGGTGTCGGACGGGGGGAGAAGAGAACTGAGCATATAGTGTACAGGGGATGAACGGAGTTTGCACGTCTTTATGTTTGAACTTGTAATGTGCGCGAGAGTTTGATTCCCATTATATTTCTGCTAGTTACATACATAGCATGTAGTGTGTAGTGTTTTAACCTAGACAAGCGAGAGATCGTTACAATTACAGTTGCAGCACAGTGGGTTTTACAAGAGGAGTTTCCTCCTTATGTGTATAAGTAGTACTATCATATGTATAATGTCACAGGAAGAAAATTCCGCCAATATTTGCAGAGCTCAACCGGAGAGGAGACAAAGCAAAGACAAGACACAAGACAAAGACAAAGGCAAAGACAAGGACAAGGACCGGGAGGACGTTTCAGAGGGCTCTTCACTTATTTGCTCACTCTTGCCTTGTCTTTATGTATGTATGTTTGCTTCCAGCGGCTTCTCCACTATTTAATTAGCATTTTCTTCTCCAATTTCCCCACTTGGTCTCCTCTCTTCCTCTTGCAATGGCGGCGGTTACACATTATACGTACACTGATGGCAGAGACTCCTCTTTGATCGCTTTAACAACCCTCTTCCGTGTGGACAAACATACCTGTCTATATGTATAATGTATAGTGTATAGAAACAGAGAAACTCAAGTTGAGTATAGTTTTATACACTTTGTGTCATTCTCTCATTATCCACTCTCATCACACTGAACATTGAGCATGTTGGTTGTTAGTACTCTTTCTCCTCGTCCCGGGTAATTGTTCCGTGGTTTGTGGATGCGTTCAAGGGCCTCTCATCCCTTTCCTTCCGTCCTCCTCCTTAGACAGTAGACAGCTTCCTCCGTACATCCGTTTGAACAGTATGTATGTAATGTACAGATGAGACGCCGCTTACCCACTTCTCCCGCATTACCTTCATTTATTTACCTAGTATTTACTTGCCTATCTTTGAACTACCATGATAGAATCCCGCTTTGTGCTAAATCATACAGAGTCCGGGCTTTTTAAAGAAAAAGTCGGTCAAGCGGGTGTCTCAAGGGCTCCTATTATACAACGCTTTGATGAAGAAAAAAAGCGTGTAATTTGGGTTAGAATAACAATTATCTATCTAAACATACATACACATTACATATATTAAGAACGTCTCTCATTTTTGCCAAAGGGTTGATGCTTAAATTTTTCCACGCTCTTGAGTGATTTTATGTGGTGTTCCCTTTGGTTTTTTAAACTGTGTAAATAGACACTCCTCCTGTTTTGTGGAGCAAACGTTGATGGGAAGTCTAAATATTTAAATAAAGGTAAAATCTGCGGTGGTCTGCCCTACTTTTCTTTGAAGAAAAAGGGTGAAAAAATTACACGCGGGTTTTTTAACTAAAGAGATCCTTGGAAAATTCACTGCTTGATTTTTTTCAAGCGGCGCCAAATCATTTCACGCTAAATCAAACCATGGCGGGATTCTTTCGTTTAACTCGAGTATAATATTATTAGGAGCCCATTCCCTTTGATCTGTTTGGGGTTTAAATCACTGCAATCTTGAGAATCGAGCTCCTGTTCATAAGATTGTGTATTGTTGGAAAATTGAAAACAGCGGGAAAAATCACAAAAGGAAGATGATGATGATGACAAGGAATAAAATGAAAATGAAAATGAGGGAATCGAGAAATGAAAAAAATACAATTGAATGGAATGCATAAATAAATCATCATTGACATTCATTCTCAATTCTCATTCGCGTGATTGTGATTGTGATTCCATTCAATTCCCATTTTTCTATACATAATGCATAATTTATAGTGTACATTAGCCAAATAAATTTGATTTTTGGTACATTTATTTCTTCCCTCGGGTCGAGATGAAACCATTCAATTTGGTTATCATTTTGCTAGAGATGCCTCATACAATACAATACAATACAATGGCGAAAAAAAATCCGAGATTTATCAAGTGTCCCTGGTAAATTACATCTGCGTCGAGATCAAATATCATTCCTTACAATATTTTGTAAAAAGTTGCGCTATTAAAAGAAAAAGATCTTCCATTGTAAAATATGCAATACAAAACTGTACTGTGCATGCATAAACACGCGTAATAAAAAAAGAAGGGTAAAGTGTGCCGCTTTTTGTTATCACATCATTTGATCATGATCATGATCGTATCCGTCAAATTGCCCTCCGAGTCTATTGTAAATGTATGTATGTATTACCCGCTTGTACTTACTTATTCCTTTCTTTTGTACTCTATTCAATGAAGTGAGCGAAGCAGTGCTGGGTTATTTGATTGAATTTGTCTGTATTTTGTTCTCCCCTTTGTGCAGAGATTTACGAGGGTAACTACACAGCCGAGTTGGGACCAGACGCCCATGTCGAGTTCCCCGATAGTCAATCGCCTTTGGAAATCGGTGAGTTTTTTATATTCTATTCTTTTCTTCCGTTCTTTCTTGTTCAATAAAAAAAATACACCAACACAATACAATACAATACAAATTCCCAGACTTTCCCTGTACTTTCTCCATGCTTTCACTTGTCCCAAAATTCCAACATTTCTTTAATTCTCTCTTCATTGTCTCAAACTTTTGTCTCCTTTATTTTCCCACCATTTTTATCAGAATTTCAATAAAATATTGGATTACACATTGTCCAACTTTTCTGGTTAAAAAAAGAACAGTAAACAGTAGGCTGGAGAAAGTTGGAGCAAAGACAAAGACATTTTTTAAAGTCTGGAGAAAGCCGGAGAAAGCATCCAGACTTTCACCTTGCTATAATAAAGTAAGAGGATGAGTCGTAATACAAATTGTTTACGAGCTCTTTTATTCATGTCGTCCTCGTCCTCGTGTAACTCCATAAAAAGTGGATGGAGCTGGAACCGAAGCTGGAAATGCTAAAGGTAGATGAACATGAACTACATTGAAGAGAGCATAGAAACTGGAGAGAAACTGGGGACGTGAACCACAAAAGTGGGGGGAAGCCCAAGTCGGTCGACGGTCACTTAAAAGTTTGTGGAATGAGCCGTCAAGTCGGCATAAATTGAAATTCTACCCGGGGATTAAGTCTACTGGAAGAAGAATAAATATAAACTGCTGGAGAAAGTACATGTAAAAACCATGGTATTAAAAAACACGGAGCAGATTATAAAGGGATTAACGACAAGGACAACAACAACAATAATAATATGAAATGATGACGAGGATAAAAATGGCGGGGAGTTGAAGAGTTGTGCGGGAAAATTATTACAATATTATTCGCCACTTTTTTTCCTCGGTGATCAACTAGTCCAAAAAAAAATGTAGATTGTGTTGAGTCTGATGCTGATACTTTTCCTCGTGTATCATCTCGGAGTACAAACCAGGAATACAAATACATGAGGAATACAGATAGATAGATAGAAGTAACTACAAAATATGGAAAAACAAGGATGAGACATATACATAAAGGGAGAGAAGACAGTCTGCATAATTTATTTGCGAGCGAAGAATTACGTCGTAGAATAAGGAATGACTGTGTGTATAATTCTTATTCCTATTCCTCGCATTCGCATTCGTATTCGTATCTATTGCTATTCGCCGGCGTGTTCCTCTGATATTCGCATGAATACAAAGTATTTTTGGTGTGGTTTCCCCCACTTTCTCCAGTACTTTCTCCACTTGGCTTTCTCCGGTAATTCATTCCTGTCTTGTTTTATACGAGAGTGTCTTTAATGTCATCACTCGACCCAGTTTCCCTTTTGTCTTTCAAATTTACGCGAAAAATTTTATCGTTCTCCAGTTGTTCTTCCACTTCTTCCAGTTCTTCCAGTTCTTCTACTTCCAGTTGAGGAAGAACAAGTATGGCTTTCTCCAGCTTTCTCCATCCCATCCCATCCCGTTCTCTTCCACTTAGACTCGGAGTTTTGCAGAGAAAGTGAGAGAGAGTATCAGGAATAAGAATGGAGACAGAAGTAGGAATAGAAAGAGAAACTGGAGAAAGTGGAAGGGAAAGGCAAGGACTTGGTTGAGTTGGTTCCGCTGTGTGTGTGCAAAACCGCAAGAAGCAACCCAAACATTTTCAATAATTCTTCCTTTGTGGAACTTTTAATATGGCATCATGCAACTTTTATATATTCCAGTCCAGTCAACTCCCTACTTGTATGTACATATGTACGGTACTCGGTACTTGTAGCCGAGGAACTTTCTCTTGTACTTTCTCCGCTTAACTCCTCCACAAAGGATGGAAGGAGGTGGAGGAGTAGGGGGCGGAGGAGAAAGCGGAGGAAAAAGTCTTGTGAAACCTAGCAGATATTTATATTCTCTAAACATCCAAAATATTCCAAATGTGTGACATAAAATAAACTTTTTGCAATGTGTCTGCCTCCGCTCTCTTATTTCTCTCTCCATCTTATTTTGGCTCTTCTTTTCCTACTCTGACTTGGTTTCCTTTCGTTTTGGGCTGGGATGTCTTCAACGATTACGGCGAGGAGTCCGTGACTGCATGAATGCATAAACGGAACCCGAAAGGGAAAGTAACTAGAGTAACTCAAGTATATATTGTATATGCATGGAGAGGAGGCTAAAGGACAAAATAAGAGGGAAAAGATGGAAAATAACAGGGATCCTCTTTCATCTCCTTTTCCACTTTCTTTCTAGCAGCTTTCTCCGCTTTCACTTGTACTTTCTCTTTTAGCTTTCACTTTTTCATTGTTTGGTGGATTTTAAATTTTTTTTAAAGAGACGATTAAAAATCAAGCAGAGTGGATGGAAACTCGATTTTGACAAACTTTCTACATTTATTTTAAAAATTTCTTGCTTTATATATATTTAAAGAATGTTTACCATGTTGCACCCAGTCGGCGTCGAAGTGCTGCAGCGTACATAAAATTTTAAAATTTTGATGAAATGTCTCAATTTTGTCGTTGGGCATTTTACAATATTTGGTATTAAAAGGAACCACTAAAGCGACAAATACTGGCGTTTAATTTGTGCCCAAGCACTAAAGCATTTTCCTGTAGGCCACAGACAGACACACACAATAACAGAATTGAATCCCGAAAATAGGGGAACAGGAAATATACAAACATATTATGTATAATGTTAAAACCCGGGTATTAACTACATTGCGTAAGCGTATCTTTTTCTATACACATGAAACCTATAAAGGGAGGCCGTCCGGTCATATTGGCTCCCCGGTGGGTCATACATGTATAAAATATCAGGCTTTCCCCCATAACAAATTGAACGATGGTGGTTGCTTTGCCTTGCCTTGCCTCTTCTTCTATCTTCCATCTTCTTGTTGTAATGTAATATCTATCTATCTATCTAGATGTGTGTGTAATGTGGTGCAGTTGCACTGTGTAAACTTGCCATTATTCCGTGTAGCCTCTCGCCTCATTTGCCTCCATATTCAATTCACTCGACAGGATTGTCCTGTGGGGCGAATTCATACTTCTCCCTCCCATACATACATTTGTTACACACATTACACGCATTTTATACGTACATTTTATTTTCCAGGGGGATGTTGAATGCTCTTCATCCATCCCTATGTATATACATTATTTTATGCATGTGGTAAAGAAGTAATAAACTAATGCTTTTGTATATTTGTTTTATGTATTTATCTATGTATGTGTGATGACAATGCAGGAGACTTGGCGGGTCGTTCCGGCGGTTCGAGGTCGAGTAGCGGGGCGGGTAGTGTAGAGACGATCGTGGGCATCATCGCGGGACTGCTGCTGCTCCTCGGTCTCCTCTTGGGGATCGTCGTCTTGGTGAGGCGAAGCGGACGGTCCGTGTTCTCCTCCGCCTTTTCTTTCCACCCCAGTGCCTTGGTCCCCAAGTGGTTTTGGCCCAGGGCCACTTGGAGCTCCGTCCCCACCCACATCGTCACCCAGGCCAATCCCGCCACCGAAGGGGTCAAAGTAAGCCAAATTTTGTGTATATTCTCATTTCTCCCGCATTTTTTCTTTTTTATTCCGTCTGTGGTTAAAGAAAGCAGCAAACAGTTTTCATTTTTCCCGCGTCCATCTGAACTAATAAAAAAAGTTGTTAATTGATAAACTAATAAAGACGAGGAACTACAGTAGGAAGTCCATTCAATTTGAGTGGATGGATCAACCATCGACCTGCCTCGTCAATAATCTATTAGGTGGTCGTAAATAAAAATGAGGGATAATTTCCACGACTGCCTCTTCTATCCATTTCATCCATTCCATTCCATTCCCCGCTTCTCAACCCCCCGAGTCATTCATAATAGATAGATAATAAATGGGGGAAGGGAAGGAAAGAGTCGTAAAAAAGAGTCCCGTGAAATCGTCCTCATCATCATCATCATCATCAACGGCCATGATGATGATGATGAGGATATCAATGTAAATGTAAATGTAATGTGCGTGTGGGAATTTTTCCATTCCTTTTCATTAGGCAACAATTTCATCGTCAACGGCATCCGAGTGTCTCGTGTCACATTGTTGTTACTCCGCTTGAAACTCAATATTATCAATTTATCAATATATTGTATAATGTATAATATTCATACATATTGTATCTATACAGTCCAACTCCAGATAGCTATAAAAATGTGAAAAATTTATCATTACCTTCTTGTATACAACAAGCTGGAGAAATAATAATAATAATAATAATGGAGCCGTAATAAAAATGTGGGGATAACTTCCATTTCATTCCATTTATGACACAAGTCTCTTTATCTTTATTAATTCGTAATTCGTCGAGTATCGCTACGCACCATTGGCGATTAAAGTTTATGAGGATATCAGAATTATTAACCAGCTGGTACTTTATTCTGTCTCATCTCGTCTCGTCATCGTGTGTTGTTTTATATCGGTATAAAGATTCGTACGTACACCGTACACATTAATATTAAATCAACGGAATAAAATCAAAAGTGTTGAATCGAAACAGTAGTTTTTCCCCATCCAACGTTTTTTGATGTCCACAAGCACAATAGTATGTATACTAACATTGAATGAGAACTTTTTGGCTAAATTATTGATTTCATATCAGGAAATACGGAGTAAAATATTGGTGAATAATTAAAATGAATACAGACATAGATAATGAAAGTTGGGGAAAAAGAAACAGAGTAAAAACAACTATCTTGTAGGATAAAGTATAGATAATTTATCACATTATGCACGATGTAAAAAACTATTTGGTGACTCATTGAGTACGTACGACCAGTGTTTTATAAAGTTTCCCTCTTGTTTTTAAATTCTGCAAAAAAACGGGTTAGATTTAGTTTCTTGATATTTATCCTTGTTTCCCACTCTGAGGCTCAATGTAAAATGTAACTGTAAAGATACACATCCCGGGTTTTGCAAATTAAATACATTTCAACATTTCGTTAGCGGGTAAAGCAGAATTGTCCTCATGCTTTCCCTTGTATGCACGATGTTGCGAGAAGCTCTACAGGATCCTTTTCCATAATATGGCACTTTTACTTTTACTTATTTGCAAGTTCCAGATCCAGATTTAGCACACAATTCTCCATATGTATATTGCGGAGATGATGTTCTGGCGCTTAGCGTGATGATGAAACGATAGCTCGTGGCTTTGCTTTAACTGGCTGAAGCATCATGTACGTAGCAAAAAATAAAAACACAAGTTTTGTATGGAAGCAGATAATATTATTATGCAAAATGGGATTTTCTTCAATAGCTTGACTAGGTTTTTGCATGAAAATAAAAGCAGATCCGATGTGTTAGAAACTCCAGCCTAGTCCAATACAATAGCTACATACACGGTTCTCTTTTTCCCTCGCTCTTTCGTTTTCAACCCTTTGTCTTGCTTGAGAAAAGAGAGAAGGGAAAAGAATGGCAAAATAGGCCGATTCAAATTTTTCTTACAACAGAATATAGAATATAGCGTGCCATAATACATACAGGAGATGCGAAACTTTACATTGTGATTAGGAAATAGGAATGTAGGTGAGCGTTGCAGGTTTTTGCCTGGTTTTTGAATTTCTTTTACATTTTTGTCAACTTTAATTCTATTATGTATACTGTCACATTTGCATTTATCATTCATTTGCGTATTTTTTCTGCTAAACTTGCTTGTATTCAAATTTGAATTGTACTTTCAAATCTGGAAGAATTTTCTATTTACCTTTTTTGGATTTTTCGGGACATTTTTGCATAAAAAGGCATTTTTTAGATGAAGATTCACGTAGAAGAAATTAAGAGCTGAAGTAGTGCGTAAAAATTACGGAATTTTTTTGTACAGAATTTTTTACGGTAACTTTTGTTTAGGAAATTTGGCTGTATACATTGCACATTTTATTCATTTACCTCGTTTTTGGTCCTGCATAATTCCTGCATCTGAATTTGGATTTGAGCTTAAAGAGTTGGCTTTGGCGACTCCCCAAAGGAAAAATATGGAAAATACAGTCAAATGTGTTGTACATTGTGCATACATAAATAAATGCAAGAAGTAGAGACAAAAAATTGTCTCGATTCATTCATTCAAAATTGTGATATTATACAGTCAGGTTTCGTATGTATGTATGTACAATGTACAGCTATGTATGTTAACTTGCCGCTAGCCTTTTGTCTATTCGCTCAATACATTTTGAGCCCGGAGAACAAGGAACGGGAGAGAAAAAGAGTGTGTGAAAAAACGAGGGGTAAACTACAAGCATTTTCCATTTTGTATCATAACAGATGCCTATGCATTGTAATACATTATACATTAGAAATCGCCACTTTACCCAAAAAGTTGAAAAGTTAAACCCTTAGGTCGTCATATCGTTCCTTTTGGTT
>JAQIVE010000526.1:0-35811 GCA_034698285.1 Sminthurinus bimaculatus
TGCAATAGTATGATAATACACATGGTGGTGGTACAATCGTTAGATCCTCACACGCTTTGTACTTTTATTGTATTTTTCCCTTTGCATGACCAAAAATTCCAGGAAAAGGTACATAGTCTCGACTCTCGACATATCCCCAATCTAATATTGAATATAATGATATCAGGAATACGAAATCGTTCGTAGTTCGTACTTCATATTAATTAGTACAGAGAGGTTTAAATGCATACAGCCATTAGCCATTACAGTTTTATATGTGGCAACCAAAGTTTCTGGAGCAATAACGTTTATTCCATGTTCAGTGTTGTACACAACTGTACCTTAAAAATGTTAATAAAAAACAGCCGAGCTAATCCACATTATTAATTACGTACAAGAGATCTCACACAATCCCTTTTAACTAATTGGGCAAATCATTAAATTAAGTTGGGCATTTCTTCTTCATGTGCTTACAACTTACAAACATGCGTTTTATGATAAAAACGAGGTAAAAGGCATCTTATAAAAAATTCAACTAGAAAGACTTTCCTTGCAGTGCAGCAATTAGCAACCAGTGGACGACTAATGAAATAATTTAAGAGCTCTTGCGAATTTCATGCATGTAATTCTTGCGGTTTGACCCAAAATCGTTAAGCTTCAGAAAAATTGGGTTAAAAAATGTTGCAATTGATTTATTTTAAGTTTTTCACGAACAATCGATTAGATATTAGTTATTAGATATTGGCGTTTTTAGTATGCATTGTGCATGCATTTTCGTTCTTTCTAAAAGTCGAGCGTTTCTTCTTTTTTCTAGGGAGTGTTTTTAGTGTGTAGAGATACCCAAATATTTTTACAATGGTTCTTTTCCGCTCGGTTACATGGGATTAAAAATTCAATTAACTTGCTGGCGACTTTCCCTGGCACTTTTATCCTAGCAATTACCAATAGTATGAGCCTTCGTCTAAAGGACTTGAAGAGTCGAAATAACCTGTGGACGAGAGTCGTTGTAGCTTTTACAGCATTTCGGATTCGAATCAAGGCCAAAAGATTCAAAAGAAGATTGTCGAGAGCAAAGGTGGATTGAGAAGATCTAATTGCCGTGATTGGACTTGGATTGGCTGGCATGAAGTTTGACAAGTCCCCGCGGGGTGAAATCCCCTTACTTTTATTATGCGTTGGTCTTTGTCTCCATTCCTGTCTAGTGACTGGAACGAGTGCCAGTGCCATCGATTTCGTGGAAAAGGAAGCACAACAGAGTGCGACACGTAAAATATCAGTACACATTATAAATACACGTCATTTAAATTACCTAACCACATATTTATTTTATAGGTCTATTTACTTTTTGAAGCTTATTCTAACTCGTGTTTACATGTTCATATAATATGTATAACATCTTTTTTGATGTTAAGAGTGGCAACCGCCTAAAATCTTAGTTTTTGCGACTTTGTACGCTTCAACAAAATAAAAAATAACCAAGGACTAATCAGAAAAATGTTGATTGTTAAGTCAAAACTGTTAGCATTTCCCCGAGCCTTATCCGAAAGGCTCCGAATTGTCAAAATTGTGCCGTACATCATTGAGATTGTCAACGTTTTCTCTACAACGGGTTGTTGAATGACTTTCCATATTAGTCTGTGTTTACTTTGAATTGGTTTACGCGTAAAAAAGGTCACAAAGTATTAGATTGTAGGTGGTTGCCACCCTAAAAGATCTGTACTTTTGTAGGTGTGTACAAATACAAATACAAATGTACTTTGATCCCGAGCAACAGTAAAAATGACGAGCGAGTCATCAATACTAAATCCAGCTCCTTTGATGTGGACTCGCCGAAACGCTCCTCTATTTTATCCAAGGACGAATCACTTACCTCCTACTACTTCCCTATTATTCTAATGGCCATCGTGGGCACTGGGGTTTTGGCAAGCTTTATTTATTTAGTATACACTGGTATTATGAACGGAAGGCCGAGGAACAGGCCGCGACAAATGACAACGACTCTTCCAGTGCTGCCATCCACTACAACTTTTGGAGGAGACGGGTAGCATATTTTCGACAACACAAATAATCTATGTCTCATTATACATATAGCTACAATATAAGTATACGTTTTTTGTATTTGATGTTATGGCTGACGACAAAATACTTAACGTATCTGTTGAAGTACAATGTATAAACTTGATCGCATGTAAAAATCCAATCAGACTCACGATCAGTAAAACTATACATAGGTAATGCAGCATGATCTACGCATTGAAAGCATTGTTATACACATACCCCGAAAAGCCCATACCTCACAGAGGGGTGTAAACAAAAAATTTTCCGAAATTTTAGGGGGGTGTCAAATTTTTACGTTCAATTTTATCTAGTGTATGCCATTTACGTAATGTTAAAATTTCGGCGTGAAATCAGAGGGGTGGTCGAGTTTTCCTCCTCGCCAGGGGGGGTGCTCGGGACGGCTGGGGTGCCGCTTTTCGGGGTATGGTTATGCATGGTACTCCAGATCTTTCAATAATAGGCGCTTGTTTGAAGGTCCAGAAAAAGGACTTAAAACAGACAAAAAATAGATTACCGCTCCGCTGTATAAAACACTTTAGAATAATCTCAGCAGCCTTGTTCCTGATGACATAAATACCAAATCACACAAAATGGGGCGAAAAAGCTATGAAGACCGGATGTTGAAAAAAGACACAAGCAACAACGGTTTGTGAGAACTTTGGCTATGGTTAAGGGAAGTCATAATATAAAACGAATAACAGAAGTAGCTAGAAAGGAAGGGGTGTCCCAATAGTATATGAGCTGGTTTTGGTTTACACACGCGTTCAAATTCAATTAAAAATGAAAGTATTTTGTCATCAGTTGTTATTCGTTATAATAATGTGAAGCATGTAAACTTTTGCATTATAATGAGCTATAAATTTTTTGACAGTGATGGTTTGTTTCGTGCTCCCTTCTTCAATCGGAGATTAAGTGTCACCACTGAAAATAACAATAACCATATCGTATTAGAAGACTCGCCTCCGTCTTACGACCAACTTGGATTTAAAGCTGTTGATTACAACAATAACTTGATTGTAAACACACGCTGAACATAAACATTAAAAAATTTAGTTGTAACTAGTTTTGCTAGTTATTTTTAGGTGTAAAATCATGTTTTTACGACTTAATTATGTTACAACATTAGTTTATAATTTAATTAATTACAGCAAATTATGTTGCATTGAAAATTGATTAGCAACCTCATCAGTTACACGTGTCAGTTACATTACATTAGATTTTCTACAGTATTTTACGGCCACGAGTCACAGTAGTGCAACAAATGTAAAAGGAAAATGTCCGTGACCCTCGCAATAATGTATTGACGAAATATCCGTCCTTTTCCTCGTATATTTGCATATGTAATAAATGATGGGAAATCAGGAATCAGGACAGGATACGGAAATGAATCGAAAATAAATGCTTATTGTTAGTGCATTAGTTGCTGGTGTTGCGTGTTGCACCATTGAGACTTTTATTATCTATCGATAATCTATAACCTGTAAGAAAGTCTTAAGTATCAGAATCGAATTACCATAACCATTAAATATTAAACATGACGGTGATTGAAACTGCAATGATTGACAAATTGACCATCTTGATGCAGTAACTATACATAGGTACATCAGTTGTCTATTTTATCGTACGTAACCCCAGTCCCAATCGTTAGCACTAAAAGACAATTCAATATTTATTTGGAGGTCCTCCAACGTCATAACATTTATATTTCATATGTTTGACGTACTTATGTATACGACAAGTTTAATTTTTCTATCAGCTGCAATCACCGCAATAAAGATAAAAGTAAGAGTCTCTCAATACCAAATGAAAATGAAAGGTTGATAAAAATAGTCAACAATGAGGACTATTAACGTGTCATGAATATACTAATATGTTATATGTACCATGTACCTATACGTACCGGTGCACACTTTGACCCGTCATTGCGTAAGAGTATTGTGCATTGTGCATTTTACAGTTCATTAACATAAGAATCAAACTATTTGCATAATATAAATACATATACATACTACATACAGTGACGTTTATAGTTGCAATAACAAATAAAGTGACATATTATATTATAGTAGTTTCTTACATTATTCTGACTTGTGTCTTTAGCTTGCATGCGGTTAATCGTTCAAACTTTGAAATGGTAAAACGAGTCGTAAGTGATAATCCTTACTTCCGCTCATGACTCATCACATCAACTCCTTCAGCATCATTGGGCAGGAAAGAACTATTGTCAAACTATATTTGATTTGATCACCGATAGTTAACAGGCAAACCGTTTATGTTTATGTTTTACTCGTGTGTAGTTGATGGAAGATTGATATTGTATTTTTTCTAAGTACTAACTATCCATATACGTACGCAATATGTATAATGTATATGCGTATAGGTAAAGATAGACACTCCTAATCTATTCCACCTTTTAAAGCCTATGATGAAATGATCGTACTTACGAACAGACGGTCAATAGAATAAATATAATATCTGTGTATTAAGCATTAAGTAGCCTTGAGGCCCTCATTTAAATCGATACATACAAGTACACATGAAATGATTTACACAAGTTTAAGGAGATGCATATGCATGCATATGCATTTTATACGATGACTACGTCGGAAGCTAGCCTTAAATTACAGCCTTACCATCATACAAAAGATGCATACGAACATCTGAATTTCCATGTTTATGACGTATTAAAACTGAAAAACCATCGGTTCAAGTCTTTTGTCCTCTGGTTTTTACTCTTTGGATTTATGAATGAATGGACTAACAGAGTGTCGCATTGAGAGGGAGTGGGATGCATCTTTTCATGGTCTCTGCTTCTCTGGTTCTATGCTTGTCTTATTCCACAAATTACCTGTATAGGTACCTACTCTCGTGATTGCGGACTTTTTGGTGACGAAATCGCACTACTGCCATTGAAGTTTGTCTTTGCATATCCTGTATTATGTATTTTTCGTGGGCACATCTACACACCAAATCATTAAAAAAATAGTACCATCAATGAATCATTTCTGTTTGTAATGGTTGTGGCCATAAACCAAACCATACCGAATCTTGGAGGGGGATGAGGATGCAAAAATTGCCTACACGTGGCTGAGAAATTTGCAAGTGTGAAGATGATTTTTACCAAGTCAAAAAAGGTGTATCTCTATAGTTTCTATATTCAGCATTCAGCGTATGTAACTTATGAAGTTGGTCATAAGAGAGTCATTGTTGTCCCTGTCATTGACAGCAAGATTACAAATTGAGATTGAGCGTTGAGAAAGACAATTTACTCGTGCACTCACTTTTGAATTGTAAATTGCAAGTATATAGGTACACGCACAGTCTGCAGTATGCACTACAACTATGCATACACGTAAAATATCAGTATTACTGGAAAATGGTAGTTTTTAGCGTCATTTGCAGGGTGATTTGAGGGAAGAAAGTGGTAAAAAAAACTGTATATCTGTATTGAATATCTTGCTTTGACTAGTAAAACCCCAAGTTGATACTGGATATTTCCCGTTTTTCATGAAAGTTAATAAGACCATTCATACACATAGACACCTCTCTGATCTGAATATTCTGAACTTCCCGAGAACTTCTTCATTATTTTTTATGCTAGTGACGGTCACTGAAAACTTGCGGACATGCAATGACAAAAGCATCGAAACCGTTTGTAAAGGTTTCGAATGTATTGTAGAAAGTAGGTCAAGGATGAAAGAAACTGCGAGCAAAACTTCAAATTCCGGGTGATAATTACTATTTTATGATTTATGATCAAGTTTGCGCTTCGCGAGAATGAGGTTGCAGCACACGTTCATACAATAGAGCTTGCACTTTTCTTTTTATTGGTAACGTAAAATTCTATCAAATTTTTAAAACACTTGGATTTTTTTTTGTGTCTGGTGGAACGTGGATTTCAGAAATTTTTACCAAACATCTCATATGTGAGCTCGAGTATCCGACTGTAATTTGAAAATTTTGCGAAATGCTTCCACTGTAAATCAAATCAAAGGTCAAAAATTATTTTCTTCTGGGGCTATAATATGTTCATAATTTTAAGCTGGGCATTAAAGTTATGGGTTGTCAGAACAAAAGATTTCATAAACTTTACGTCAAAAACTAAGATATGTGCATATACCGTTTATACAATATTTTTTGAGCAGTCTTTTGCAACTTTAATGTTTAATTATGTCTGTATCTTTCTAATTTATCATATAAGTAATAAATAATTTTTAGCGGGGAGCAGAGATTCAACTGCTGAAAATCTGAAAAAGTTGCAAATTATAATAAAAAAGAGCAATGAAGCTTTCAAATGATACCTTTTACATTGTGCAAAGTACAGAGTACCGCGACCGACACTATATCATATGTTTCGGTGTACATGTGTACTCTGTGATGTGACAAACGTTGCTACACAGGAAGCTGGTAAAAGGTACTAAAAAGCCACCTTCTGTTCTTTGTTTTTTGTGTTCCCCATTATCATTTAACACATTCTGCCCTTACGTGTAGGTAGACTAATTTATGTGTGCCCCTTAATCTCCATTCCCAGATCTGCATCCAAGATCCAAGATCACCGTTTTTGGTCCAACAAGAGGAAAAGTAATTTACACCTATTTCTTCTTGAAACGTGAAATTAATTTAGCTAAATGTTAAATGATTGTTCTTAATGTGTTGTGTTTGTCGTTTCATGCAATTATCAGCGATTCGTCTTCGTTTTCTAAACCCATGTTTATGGACTCTCTGTCACACGATCTGACACATGTTTTTCTATATACACAGTTTGTACATGGTGAATGTTAATTGCAAATTTTTATTTTTGAAGGTTGTTGACTACCGACAAAAGAAACGTTTGTACAACAAAATACATTGCTGTAGTCCCTGAATGATGCATCGTGCATTTTGTTGTATATTTATAGACATATACATATGTATACATTGTCTATCTCTGTATTATCAGTAATATTAGGTTTCAAATGCTTTTATTGTTAGATACATGCATATGAGCCGGACAGATTCTGGGAATTGATATCATTTTTTATCGATATGAATAATTACGATGACAATGTACATTTTCCATGCATATGTACATAAAGCTATACCTATTTATGTGTTATGTGTACTTACAGACATGTCTGTGAGAAAATGTACCAAATCACATTCTGTTCGGGCGCTGTACAATTCGAAGCTAAATTTAGAAACCCGGCTCGTATCATAATATTTCCACGAATTTTTTAACATGATTAATTTTAATGGTCTGTATCAACAATTAGCAATAATTTATAACCAGCAAAAACCCGTACCTCCGCTTTGGAGAAACGTTCTGTTGGAAGTGTAGCGTCAAAAGTATAATGATTGGACATTGTTGAAAAGCCCAGGAAACAATGACTCATTTACGTGTCCGGCAATGTTTCCACTTTTCATTAGTCAATGTTTCTGCGTCCGTTTACAATTTTTACAAACATCAACACTTTTAATACATTAGCTTTTGTGGACATTAGGTAATATAATATTATGTCGATGAATACATATTTAGTCCTTAGTCATCATTTATGCACCCAAAATTTTCCTGGACTCTTTTCTTCGAACAAAGAGTAACCCGGAAAATTATTGTGTACTTTAAGCATATTTTTATAGATCACAATCTATAAAAAATATACTAGACTAGCATACACTTTGTAAAGATGAAAGAATAAAGTTCCGAAAGAATTATTTTATTACTTTCCTCGATAATTATGTATAACTTTTTACTATATAATATTGTCCCTTAGATAACGAAATTTGTTTGTCTGATCTCCCATTTTTTGGCCCTCTTTGGTTTCCTCAAGCTCCTTTCGTTGCGTTTTTTTGGAGGAAACGACGAGGATAATTTGTTATCTAAAAGGTCTGTCGGGGAAATTATCTACTCTGGCATACACAATTGTTGCAGAAATCGGTAATAAAAGAAGGATGAGACATTAATTTATGCCGAATGTGCACAGTAGTTATGTATTTGACTGTTAATGATGGATATCGGATAGGGATAAAAATTCGCACACAGTTTGTCATTCTAACTATTTGTCTATATACTTTATACACTATCTGTTAGAAAATCGTCTGCTAATACTAACAATGTATTGAAATTATGTGACGCCTCATCAAAGTGGGAACATGTCTAGAACATGTCTGCTCCTAATAACTCCTCAGTTTTTTGTTCAGTGATTATACATTATACAACACATTGCAGATGATGCATTATACATATTATGATCATACTTTGTATAAGGAAGGAAGATAATTAATTCACGATCAGACAGAGTGGATAGTACGTAGCATATGGAAAATGGAAGGTCATTTAGAAGCTTTGTATTCCGGACATGTCGTCAAAAACCCCGATGAACGATGATACACTATGAAATGAGTTCTATAAAATATATCTATAGTCCTATATTATATAGGTAGTTATGAAGCCAAAGGCGTACGAACATTGCGTAAGTAAGTATTACTAACTAGGTATATTATAATACGCAATGGCATGTTGAAAACAATCGAAAATTTGTATTTGTATTATATTTGTGCATGATATTGAACAACATCTTTTGAGTTCTTGTTGACGACGTGTTAACTCTGTGGTAGTTACACAAAAATAATTTCTTTCTTTACTAGTATCAACCACATTTCCAAGTCCATACACATACACAATGCGCTAACAATTTTTGCTATACATATGACACGTGCATTATGCATACTTTTATACATACATATATATTTATTGTATGGCATATCCGCAGGTATTAAATAATAATTTACTACCATTTCCTAGTCTTATTCTCATCTTATATTTAGATACATGTTCATGAATGTAAGTAAAATGTGCATATATGTAGTTATATTGCATATTATCTTGAAGGTGCTGATGATTCAATACCCTATAATGTAAGCGGGTGGCTATGACTTAGAACTAATTGTAAAACACAAGAGTAATCTGTTACATACATCATACATTACATGTGTTTTGCTCCTCATCTCCCTCATCACCATCATTATTATCATTTCCCCACTATAACTTCCATAATAATATACCTAAAGGTTTCCCTTTACTTTTCATTATAACCACACGTTGAAATCGTTCATTGAGCAGGTGACAGACCAAGTTAGTCCCACAAGATCGTCACGTCTCTACTTACCTAAAAAATCATATCACAAACACAAATCATGATGATATGATTTCGTACACTTTGAGTTTCACGAGTAAATACATTTTAATGGTGTGTAATATAGTGCAATCAGCAATTGACGATCAACGCTATTGTATAAAATTAAGTGTTAAAGAAAAATAAGGTGTAAAAAGTATCTTTCCTCTGATTGTTGTTTCATGTCACAAGTTCAGTGAGATATATATATACACATAAATATTATAAGAAGAAATAAAAGATTGTCTGGCTGCTGCCTTGTATTGTCTTATATTGTTTCGTCTTGTCACCACGTCTAAAAATACATGATACATGGCATGGGGTGTTTCAGATTTAAGATTCTATAACCGTGTGAAATGAGAAACTGTGTGAGAATTGAGAATACAAAACAGTAATCAGAGTCAGTCATCGTGAGGCGGAACTGCGGGAATACAACCATTAAAATTAGTGGAATAGTGGAAAATTTTGTCCCATAAAAAACTAGTTACTTTAATACACCTTAATAGTTTCTGCACAATCTACAGTATTATACAAAGGAATCAAAACTCAACTGAAAAAAGTAATACTACTTAATAATAATACTGTTTATTATTATTATTGTGATTTATCTTTTTCTTGCTTCAAATGACAAATGATAAAAGCAGTGCTCTAGTTGTTCGAATAATATTATTTTATTCTACATTTACATTCAGCACATTTTAAAGTCTCACTTCATTCATTCCAAACACATACACTGTATGCACACACTATTGATTGAGTATTAAATAATATATTATTGCTGTATAAATTATAAATATATAGATGTATGCAACATAATATTATTCCCTTCATGAAAATGTTGTATGTTTGCTACATTGAGGCTAAGATTGAAGCTGAGGTTTTGGTATTATTGTTTGTGTGACAGATATTTATACTTGCTTATTGCCTATGTATGTAAACATTATATCACGGATACACGAAACACATATTTTTACAGATTACAGTTTTGTGTTGTCGTCTAATGTCTCAACGTCATCTTTTCTTGTGACATTCCATAAATCATTAGCAATAATTGACTGCGCTAACTGAGATGAAGCACGTGTGTTTTTAAGATTCAATTGTCTACGTTTTTCCTGCACATTTCAAGCCTGCTGAGTGCAAACAACCTAACTCGTTAACAATCAAATTTTTCTGAAGATCAAAGATATAGAGTGAATGAGTAAAACGAAACGAAACAATTCAACTGATTTTCCATCGTCTGAAGTTATAATTTTTTCTGTTTTCCAATAATCACCTTTACACATCTTACAATATTACTTCAAGTGACTTTGTGACATTCCAAATTCAGAACACCGGATCGAAGATCGAAGCTCAAAAATTCCAATGACATTGTGATATTGAAAATTTTGAGATTGAAACGAGATTGAAATACTTGAAAATAAACGAATTTGGTGAATCTTTCTCCAACAATAAATGACAAAGAACAACAGCAACAAAAATAAAAATAAACGTGAGTGAGCTTTTCATATTATAAGCATACTCTTTAGCATTGTTATCTAACACTATTTTCTTAAAATAGGTCTTTGTTGAGGCTGTGAGGTAACAGGTTATGACCTTATAAAATAGTACCAGA
This sequence comes from Sminthurinus bimaculatus, assembly GCA_034698285.1. Lineage (NCBI taxonomy): Eukaryota > Metazoa > Arthropoda > Collembola > Symphypleona > Katiannidae > Sminthurinus > Sminthurinus bimaculatus. The sequence goes on from JAQIVE010000526.1 coordinate 10,801, forward strand.
TCTAAGAATCAAAACTGATTGTGAACTTTACCTTTGATTTTGACCGTTCGAAGGTTGTCTATAGTCTATACACCTACTTAAATACTTGTGTTGCATTTTTGTATCATATTTACCTAAACATTAAGTATGTAGTATGTATACAAATTTTGTACAACAAATGTGAGCTAGAAACTAGATCAGTAGGAGCAAAGTAAGAAGTTAAGTACTAAGTACTGCACAAGCTTATAGTACATACTACACGTTCAAAGTTACAAATTGAAGGTTCCTTTTCTCATGAGCATATTTGTGTCTATTTACCTACCTACTATTTTGATTTCTTCCTTTTTTGTTTTTAGAGGAAAAAGGACATACTTTGAAATACCTAAAAATAAAAGGGTGTCGTTGACTTGAGGACGCTGAGGTTGAGAATTAGGAGTTGAGGAGTGAACTTGTCAATAAAACTTAAGTTTAAGTACGACAGATATTATTGTATCAAAACATCACATACGCTACATTACATATTATTATGTTGCTCGTGTATATCTGAATCTGAATTTATGCCTTCCTTTAAGTGTGGAGTGTGGTTCATTTGGGAACGATTCCATTACTTCTTTTGTATTTTATAGTGCACAAATAAACAAGTTTTTCGCAGAACTATATAATACAGATTAACCATATACTTACTCTGATGTGTCTCACTATTATAACCTTATAATAGAGGTAGACGAGGAGAGTGCATGCACTGTATATTATATTATAATAAAGGTGTAAGGTACTAATTTTAAATAAACATAAGTTGCTCCAGGAGGTTGACGACAGTCCATGCCCATACCTACAACATACACATATATAACATCTTACAAGTATCAATCCAGCAGTTTTACCTACTAAATAATACTTATACTGTCTATCTACTATCTACCAAATTCTTTCCTAAACAAAGCTTCTTTTACCAAGAGTATATTCCGGCTCATCGCGTCTACATACTTATTTACCTTCTTCATATGCACCTATATTGTCAGTCGTGCAGGAGACTTCTTCTATCTCAGTCGTGTGTAACTATACCTAATAATACAATACTTAACAATAATATGTAGATAGATACACATACATAATACATACACCATATTTTTGTGTTAGAGCTAGCTAGAGTAGTCATCATCTACTTACGATAGTTATGCTTTTTTGCATAATATATTGGTTTTTGTATCGCGTGTCATCATGTGGTTGACACGTTATTAGAACTTCTTACTTATTGACAATATATATACAGCCTACAGAATACAGAATTTACTATACACACAGTATACATATTGCAGATAATATGTAATATACATAGCACTATTATTACTATAATATTTTATTGTTGTTCCCTCTCACTGCTGGAATTGTGAGCTTGACGTTTCGAAAGACAAGGCAGAAATTTCTTGTTCTCCTCATATATATATTATGATAGTTTTCTTGTCTCTATTATAGTGTTATCAATTCGTTGTCGTCGTCCGTCCGGCAATCTTCAGTCTTCAGTGCTGCTGGAGTCCAGTTTCTTTCAAGTTCTTTAATACAAATTCTCAAAGCTCAAGTTAGATGATAAACGACTGGCATTTTTCGAAAAAGGAAGAAAAAGGATTCGATTGAAAATTTCAAAGTAAAAACCGTCAACAGTCTGCCATTATTTTATTGATCGTTGGAGTTTTTATGTTCCAAGATTGTTTGCCTATTTTGTGTTTGCGAGAGCGGCGTGTGTGATTTACAATGAATAACATGTATTCTCATTCAGCAGTGACAGTGTGGTGTGTAGTTTTATTCTATTTTATATCGACAAGCTTTACAAGTGCCACAAGCGAAGGTAAAAATAGTAAATAATAACATATAGTATTCTTGCAAGAATTCATTTTGTGTTTTACTTACTTAAAGTAATAAGGTGTGTATTTTTTCATGGATTTCGGTCCTTCATTTGCATAATATTTACACGTGTAAAATTTTATTCTTTTTATTTTTTTACAGACATTATTGGTGACAACAACAATGTAAAACACACTACCGAGTCTGAATCGCACCATTCGGACAATTTTAGTGCAGGCAAATTAAATACAGTGCAAATAGACATCGGTCCATCTAACTCGTATACGGATCCAGCCATTGTGTTTTCAATTGAGTCCTTGGACGATGAAAATCAAAGTCAGCGTCAGTTAGAAGAGAAAGACGAAGCACAAATGCAACAAGATCGGGAAAAATTGGAGAATCTTCTGAATGCTGATCTATCATCGGACTTAGTGTCACAACAAGGTGGACGAAAAAATGGGACTTCGTCTTCATCGTGGGGACTAAAGTCTAGTGACCCAGAGTTCACCAAAATGGTGTCTATAATCGCCTTCTTTGCCATCATCTTCATTGGAATCTTTGCATGGTTGCTACAAAAATCATGCAATAGAGTCAAGTCTTTAAATAGTGACGGTTCTAGTTTCCCGAGATCAAGAGCTTCCCTACCACTTAGTCATCAATTCAACTTTATGGGGTACAGTTTCCTTTAATGTATTCATATATTTTAAAATGGTTTTAAAACTCTTTTAAAACCTACGTTACGTAAAATACATATAAACTAAAAACTATAAGTAAAATTATTCTCAATAGTTTATATAACTTAGCTATTTTCATGCCTAAACATGGAGATACACAAGTTAGTTGATATACGCTAAAGAAAAACAGATAGTATAATCTGCATTTACAATTCACAATTAGGTATTTTTTGTTTTTATGCCACATTTTCATAATTAAGTTATCATTCGCATTTTACGTTTTAGTTTTTAGTTTCGTGTGCATTAAAATTTTCCTCGGACCGACATCATCACTGTCATACATTGTACATTATGTATCTAGCATGTACTTCTTTTCCTTTCTTCTGTCAAGTGTGTTGTAAACTTTTGCATTACATTAAAGAGTAAATTACCTCTGTCATTATGGAATAGAAAATAGAGAAAAAGATTATGAAATAGGTAGGATAAGAAATAAGGATTAGATATGTATATGTAAGTACCTATACTTATATGTATTATGTGTTTTCGAGTTTGAATCGTCTCAAATTTTCCTATAGTTTTTTTTCAAGGTCTTTCATGACTGATGATTTTACATATTATTTATATATTGGCTACATATCATATTATATCATTAGATCCGACTGCTGTACCTCTTTTAAGTATCACCGGGACAGGAGTCGAAAATTCATGCAGGAGACTTCTAAAATAGAGATAAAATAACATTCCTCGTACCTAATTAATAGTAATTAATTTCTCTATAATATATTACTTATGCCGTTCATTCCAGCACGCATACCTTTATAGGTTTATCTAAATCCTGGAACTTGGCAGATAAAGTTGAAAAAAAAAATGTCATTAGACTTTGTTCATTTTGGTAGCATTATTTTATTCTTTAATGAAGTTTATACGTACGACTTTTAGCAAAAATTATACCTATTTACGCATTTAAGGTCCGAACGGTGTAAATTATAAGTATCTATCTATGTATAATGTAAATCTTTAAACTTTACACACGTTTTTTACCATTGCAACTAAACTGCATGCATTCTTTTCGCTCCTTTACATAAAAGTTCACCTTGAACTGGTATACCGTATATTGTACACATGCTTCTTATACATATTATTGTTTCTTCTAGCAAAAGCCAAGCATGAAGATGGTAAAAAAGAGAGTTATGAATTTTTTTCTTTATGGTGTTCATCTTTACTTCGTATTGTATAGATAGTATACAGTCGGCCTTATGAATTTTGTTGTTCCCTTTTACTCACCAGTCTAATTGCGAAAGTGAGAAAGATAAACTTGTTCAAGAGTAGCCACTATACAGAATGTATGTGTATGTAAATGTCGAGTGTGTCTGCATCTACAATTTAGACACTCGAAAACTCGGCATATTCATGTGTTATGTTTGTGTTTACTGATGGTAGGAATAGGACTGTAAACTGCAGAGTAGATGAGCGAGCGAGACTGTGAGAATCACATCCACATGCAACTTTGAGCTTACACGTGCAGATAATGACAGCGTTTAGTTGTCATAATAATAATAACATCTCCATGTGCTTTTACATGGCACAACACATGCGTTTCAAAGGGGGTTTAAATCTTTTATCAGTTAAATTAAAGCTCTTTTCTTGTCCAGCAGTTTATCTTTGAGAGACAAAGACAAAGTAATGATGATTTTTATGGTAAAACCTTGATTCTTTGTAACACTATAGAAATTGACGATTTGGCCATAGACTTTAAAGTCTGAAGGAAATTTCTTTTCTTCAAATATAATTGGTGACAAATTTAAGTACAGAGTGTATTACATAGTCTATCTCTTATGCTAACTGCAAACGTTCTGCACGACTTGTCGCCGTTTTTAGGGGGAAGTATTTTGTAGTATGAAATTGGCCATTTTCTATGTACAAAAGTCATTTTAAATTGACAGCGTTTGACTTACAAATTGTAAAACTAACAACTCGACATTTGTTTTCATTCTGCATCAATTTTATTTAATTTTTTTTGTTTCGGTATTTTTCAGAGTACAAGTAATTCGCCGTTTTAACAACTCTCAAAATCAAGTACCTACGCCAATAAAACCTGACGATCTTCCTCCAAAGTATGAAGACCTGTTTCCAGCTGCTGTTCACTCTGAAGTATTGGCAGTCATACCGGAAACAGTCGGGGGAATCCCTACAAATACGACATATAACCAGAGTGAAAAGTCTGAAAGTAAATAAATATTATAGTAATACTACATTCTACATTATATACAATTTATGTACCTTATAAAATATGTATTTACAGTGTATTATATAGATTTTAGTTTTAGATAATAAGTATTACTTTTGTATCGTATAATATAATGATAATATATTACCCAAGTCAAAAATATAGAGTAACTGTAGTTTAAATTAGATTTAATATGTATAGTATGTAATACAATAGATAAAATTATTTAGAGAGTGCTATTTCTATATTATATTATAGAAGGTAATATGAAAGAGGTTTGCTCGCGAAAAGTCAAAAGAAGAGAGTATTGGACAGTTTTATATCATGACAATTTTATAGCCCTGCGAACTTTGATGGACTACATAATATTATACGAGTTCGAAACTTTATGGGAATGGTAAACCAACCTGTTTATTTATTTATTTTTGCTCTATTATAATAACAATTTTTAGTATGTGTGCTAAAGAGACTTTCAAACTGTACTTTTTCCTGGGTCAAGCTATAAAAAAATTAACTATTTTTATAGTTGCTAGAACCGATTGACAACGCTTCATTGTCTCACTAACGATGACACTCTAGGGTTATTCAGCGTTCAGGATGAGTTGAAAATCATAAAACGTCTGGGCTGACAATGATAATTATGACACCTACATACATACATATATTTTGACAGCCGCTGTCCAAACGGTTCAATTCTGATTTCAGAGCAAATCCAATGAAAACAATTTATATTGCAAGGTTTGATATTTTTCTGACGTCACAAAAAACTTATGTACTTACATTAAATTTAGTCTCAACATAACGCCGTCGTTTTTCATGGATTTTTGCGTGACGTAATAAAAATATCAAGCTTTTGCGAAATAGCAATATGAAATTTATTGAATGATAAGCAATAACCAAACTCTGCAAAGTGTAATGTGTAAATGTAGACATAGGATCTTCTTATGTTAAGTAATGGACTGTTTTATTCAACTATTTGTTAACTGTAATGCTCAGTAACTATAAGGCCGTATAATGACTAATTCGAGAACTGAAAAATGCTAAAAAAAGGAACTAAATGAAACTTCTGAATATTTATTGATACTGACCTTTGCTTTACAGTGTCATGTTTGTTCGCAGTTTTAGACACTAGTGTTAATTATAACGAACAAAAAATCAGCTACAAGAAGACACAAAATATGTATAAAATATAATTATACATAAACATAAATGGGTGAAAGCGTTTGAATAGAGTAAATGTTCATTTCACATTCTTGAAGTCTGCTCACCGTGAGCAGAAGTTCTTCCAATTTCTGTATACTCACTAATTAATTTTGTACAAGATATCAAACGCCGCAAGCCATTATAATTTATTGTCCACATTATTCAAAATTTAATTAGATATTAGAGATTATAGATTAGAGTTTTACTGGTTAAATTATTTAATTTATATACAGTATACTAATTACAAATTATATAGTCACAATAAATCAACGTATATAAATGTGGACTGTGTGATGCTGAATTTAGCATTCAAATCAATACATTACAATTGTATCCCTATTATCGAATCCCAAATAAGTTTACAGTCATATTTGAATTTGCCTAACCTCTCTAATATTAAGATGTGATCATGTATAATGCCCATTTTATACACTTTGGCGATAACGTGAAGCTAAATTATATAACATGGGGGAAAAGATTGAAAAAAGTCGAGAACCAAAATCAATACATGTACATGATAATGAAAGTTTTATGTTTACATTTCTAAGAATATTTTGTGAATTTATAATTTATATACCTTCTCCTTTTTTCATCATCATTATTATAGGCTATTTGAATCATTTGTAAAACACAAATAAGTTTTTTGATGTGTGATTTGATATCATGATAAATGTTTTTCAGTTGTGGAAAACTAGTAAATACAGGTATTGTATAGATTAATCAAGTGGCCTCGAAGACTCCTTTTACATGGAACAAATAAACAAGAGAACAAAAACCAGTTCCAGGCTTAAAACATTAAATCAGTGAGTACTACGTTTTTATTATACATACATCATACATATACAAAATACTCATACCTATTATACATAATGTGTTACGATGGTCAACTTTGGACGCAGAAACAACAGAATAGCATAAAAAATATTCAAATGAGCAAATCCATAATCTTGTAAAACTTGACCTGCCCTTTTTTATAGATATCCAGGATACTTTCTATTTAGGTACATATTATATGGCAAGTACACACTACATGCATTCATGTAAGTTTTACCAAGTTAATCTGGACTGTTATTCCCTTTGATTTGCAAATTTGGGTTGGCCTTCGTAATGACAGGAAAGTACTTACGGCAGGTTGAATGTTGATACATAGCATAACGCTAAAATTGTATGCATTATGCATAGTGGATTCTCAATGCTAAATTTCTTAGGACTTAGGACTACAACCTAAACATGCACACATACATAAAGAGATAGCCTTAATATTTTAAAACTAAGAGCTAAATAGTTTAGAAGTTATAAATTGGAGGAGTTCAAAGAAAAAAAATGCTAATGACGGTTATTTCCTCTCTCTGCTCACGTATCCTCTGTTATTGCGTTTATTATAAAAACAGTTCTGAAGGACGACTGAAAATCAAAATAAATAAACGCTATTTACACAGTCTGCAACGTCCGTCTACTTAAGTATGTATGTAGTCCTCGTGGAGGATTAAGTACCATTGGTAATGGTTAACTGTTACGTTTGTTTATGTATTATGACAAGTGATGAAACGGAATGACGCTAAAGATGAATCCATAATGAGTATAATATTCTTAGAAATTAGTTACTGATTTCCTTTTTTTTGTCACATTCCATGCAGTTGCACATTGTACATAATCCTTGGGAAGAAGTATTATGCAAAGATTTTTCCAATGAAACCCCTAATTATGTTTTTCCAGCTTGCTCATCAGTACCAAGCCGGTCGAGTAGCGATAGGCAAAACGTGCATAGAAGATAACTGTTCATAGTAATGTGATTACACATAGTACCCGCAAGGAAATAGAAAGAAATTGAAAACGGAGAAAAGAAGAAACAAAACTATTTTCAGTCAAGTCATCGTTTTCGTGTCAGAAGACTTTGCAAAATCAAACGATTACGAAATATTTTTTTCTAATATACAATACTCATGTTAGGTGCACATAATATAAGTGCTTAGGTACTGTTTACATAGGACATACATAGGTAATGCACACGGAGGTAATTCGTATTCATACAATGGTGAACACCATTACTGTGTTTCTTTTACATACTTATTCGTTACGGCAAAAATACCGTTTGTTGAATCCGAATTTTTCAGTTCTTTGGTTCATAATGTTTTAGCATTACACAAATTCCTTTTAGAGTTCCTATTTGTCATATACATTTGCATATGCATAAATGCAAAGTCTAGATTTTTGGAACTTTTATGTTGTGTATGTCACATACAGTATGTGTAATAAGCTTAAACATTTTATAGAGAAGAGTGTATAGTGTGTACTAAAGGGTAAGTACTAACTAATACTTCTATTGAACTATATATGTACAATGTACATGGAATGAATGGAAGGAGATCACTGAGTATTTAGTTAACATTTAACGGATGTGATTTAAGTAATTTAAAGTCTGTAAACAGTAAACTTAAATTAAACAGCTTGCTCGCTCTTACATCAATTATGAAATACACAGCGCGAGCAAATTTGCACATTTGCGTCTCATTTCCCGTGATTACGTATTCTGTAATGTTTCAAATTCTAAACTTGTTTGTCCATAAGACAAAGGTAATTCCAAATTAATTTTTTAATTGTACAATTCCGAAGGTAGTTTTAAAAGTAGTTTAGTAGGTGTGTACATTGTACATACATACATACTATACATACATGCTTGCATGATAAATATAGATTTTGCATTACTCGTCCGTACCTACAGAGCTCAACAGTGTTGATAGTTAAAGAGTTTTGCAACTTGTAATCAATATACTCACTCAAGTATATAGATACACTTACAATTAGTTGTTATTTATTTTCAGGAACAAAATCAAAATCTGGAGGAAAAAATTACCGGTTACATCGAATGTTAAAAAACGACAATTTTTGGTTTTGAATATAATGGAACTTTATTCTTTATTCTTGTGTGCCCGAGTAAGAGTGTAAGTAATACATTAACAGTAAAAATAGTTCAAACCAAATTTATCCCTTGTAGTCTAAATACCAATTGTAAATACTCTGCTTCAGCATGTTGTTGCCAGCTTCTGTTTCAAATGTAGCATGTAAATAAAACTCAACAAGTGGCTACTCTTTTCAGTTGACTCACTACTCATGAGATGAGAGTTGGACATGAAATGCATAGTGTACTGCATAAAATAAAGCCAAGCGATGCAAACGAAAACTCGAACCATTTTCCATAATCCGTTTACCCATTTATTAGTACATATATCCACCGTATAGAGATTACTAGGGGTGGAAAATTAAATTCACATGTCACATGCAAAACACTCCAATATGTTTCATAGATATTACCCATGAGCAGTCATAAAATTCACTCCTGCATTTAAAAATTAAAATGTTTTGCTATAATACATTGTAATACATAATTTATGCTTTACAAGCTCTTGAAAATTCTCAGACTGGACTGATTTGTTAAAGAATATCATTGCTGTTTTTACTATGTATACATTGTACATTTGTACATAATATATGTATACATGCACTGTGCTCTACATATCTATTGTCGAAACTAAATCTCGTCAGAATTCTGTAGACTGTACTAGTTAGTCACATTTAAATTTCTGTTCGTGCTTGAGTTCTTTCGGGGTGCTCTTTTGATAACTTTATACGTACAGAGAGGATATGCAGATATTACACACACAATTCTGTATCATTTTCTGCAGTACATTATCCATCTTGGCCCTTGTCTTTGACTCATAATTTTACAGTTACATTTTTATTTGATCCAGCTTTTCAGTCATCTCTTTATCACTTGATGTTATAAATATTACATCAACAATCAATATCGATATCAAGTAAAAAGAGAGCCAGACTGCTAGATGTAAAATAAAAATGATATAATACGTGATTTCAGCTAGAATTATTTTTTACTATGTAATGTAGTCGTAGGCGTAAGTACATAGGTGTGTTTTTTATGTATCAGTTAACATACTTAGGTTGATTTGCAGGGTGCAGTGCAGCTAAAGAAAAGACATAAGATATGTTTTATTTTTTATGGTACAATTTTTGTGTACAATATGAGAACGATAAGTTGGAGAATCGGCATGCATTGAACATTGAATAAGGAGCAAGATAAAAGGAAACCAATAACAATAGTCAATACACGGCAATAGGCAATAGTGGATGTTTGAAGCCGAAAACGGACGATGGAAGTGAGTCGACTGTGAGTGTGTTTAATAAAATATAATACTTGGAATATAAAATTCAAATGTACCTACATGCATGCATACATACATATTTATTTGTTTCATACACATGAACTCGCACCTGTTGCTCCGTCTGTCTTACTCTAAAAATCTCCACGTTAACTGCATTGACTATAGTTGATAAGTACATCAAAATTTATAAGCGACGGCGATGTCTTCTTACTTATACGAGTTAGTTTGTTCTGCCTGCTAGCTGTTTTCGTATACTCCATGCCCTATGATATAAGTAAAATGGTAAAACTGCGTCTGGATACTGTATTTTATCCTTTATATATTCATGTACGGGAATATGTGAGAGAAACGAGAGAGAATCTGTCAAATAGGATCAGCTAGCACTAGTAGATATGTATACCAGTAATCACTACATACTACACACTACACACACACACTACACAGAGAGAGAATTTGGTTTTGATTGCCTGGGGCTCCTAAGGCTGGTTTAAAGTAAAGAAGGAGCCTCACTACCTTTACTATCCTATATGACTTATAACTCATTCCCTTTTTTTATATTTTTTCCTTATATCCTACTAGATACTTAAGTTGAATTAACTCTATCTCTATCTATAAAGTATACACCCGCGAAGTTGAAGTTTAATAATTTTTGTAGAATTATGCTCCTCCGTTTCCTCTCGTCCTTTGTTTGTTTGAAATATTAATTTTGTTTTCTGTGCACTGTATTACAGTTTAATATGTAACAAGTCACCTTTGTACAAATATTACAATAGTCTACGGCTACTTGGAGAAAAAAGGGAGCTTTTTGAGTGTATGTGTGTGTGTATTCTGCGTATTTTATGTACAAGTGTGTAATTTGAAGTGGACACCAAGGGATGATTTTTGTACAAAACTGGGACTAACCATGGAATGGAATTGTCAAATAGTTTCCAGAAAAATCAATCAATTCTACTGATATTGAAATAAAAAGTTCCGATCTCAAATCAAGGAATTAAAATCAACAGTGTTATAGCGTGAGCACTATAAAATGAAACGACTCGCAGTGTCTAGAATTTCTTTAATCGTTGCCGTCCTTTTTGTACTTCTTGTGCTGGAGTATGCCGACGGAGTTCAGACTGAGGGTAAGTTCTGGAGAATAAAACATGTTGTTCACTATTATAAAATAGTTAAAAATTTCAAATTAGTTAACCTGTTAACCTTCATGACTTGTGTATAGTGTGCGTTGTAAACTATGCATGTGGCTGTAGATAAATAGCTGTCACATTTTTTAAATTCAGTTTGTCGATAGTTTACAGATCGTATGAGTACAAGTTATGCTGTTGGCTCACTATTGGCTATGTTTAATGAATTTCCTTGAAAATTCAACATTTTATTAGAGAAGCTTTGCAAATGCAAACTTAAATGACTTAAAACTATTGAGATTTACATAGGTACATCCATTGCATACATACATTCCAGGCGCCGTTTTTCTTGGTGTCAGAAAATCTTGCTTCATAGAGAAACTCTGCAGAACCTCTCTATTAATATAAAGGTGCTGGTTACTAATACATGATTTTCAGTTCGTGATACTAAAATGAATATGTATTTTTTATATATTTTAGAGACAATCCGAAATTTATTGAAGCCGACATCCACTTCAAAGAAACAAGGGGTTTTTCTGGGTAAGTTTAAATCCCAGTAGAGAAAACTTGCTAAATACAAAAATCAGTGGCACAATTTTAAAACTACTATGTTGTATTTTAACGTTGTTATTCATATTTTTTATCAGCCGATTATACCGATAACTCAGCTGTCCTCAACTGGAAGGAAAAAGTTGATCAGCCAGATGAAGCCAAGCCAGTAACAGAAGAAGGAGAATTTTTCGTGAGAGCTCCAACAAATCAGGGTAAATGATAATTTTTATAAAGCTCTTTTGAGCTCTCTATTTGCTGCAACTTTTCCACAGAAAAATTTTAAAAATATGGAGAGAGGATAGTTGAAGGAACCATATTTGTTTGTTTACTTTCAGGCATCATGGTTGTCATCCAGTTTCTCAGTTTGCGCACAAAATTTCAAGGTCCAAGCAGAAAAAAACTTGACGAAGTCTGCCGAGATTATATAAAAGTATTTGAACTAAAATATAAAATTGAAAATGAAACCTTTTCTAACAGTTTTGAATAATGTGTGTGTGTTTAGTCCTTTTGAGTTATAATGGTTTGCATAAAAGTCTTGATGAAAGTTGAACTGGGCGGTCTGAAAAGGGGTATTGTATTGCGTTTCATGTAGCTGTGTTTTCACTCCAACCCCGTCAGCCCGAATTTATTACATAATTTCCTATGACTTTCCCCGTAAAGGCTCTTGATTTTAAAACACAATCTATTGTTTTTGTAGATAAGTGACTCCCGAAGTAAGGAAACCCCAGAAAGTACGTAAATCATAATTTTTTCCATCACCAGTTACAATTTTGTACAAAATGGAGAATTATTTATTAATTATACACGCGCATAGCAATCGTTATTTCTTCATTCTTTTCTGTTGTAATACAGTCTGTGGATATTTATACGTCCGTGACACCAGTATCCTTCCAGAGAAACTGCTTGGCCCCAGAACCTTTTACTCATCTAATGGAGAAGTGAATATCAAAGTATTTATTGACAAAAGTACTACGGCAGAAATGGTTGACCCTCTATGGAACACATTATCCATCGCCGTTACAGCAGTGTCAGGTTCGGAGTTTAAAATTAATGATCTTTAATCAAAAGAGCTACATAATTATATCGCACTCGTGCCTAAAATAATTACGTTCTTTACCTTTATACAATGAATGATCGCTCATAACCCACATAACAGATGACAGAACTGTGTGTATGAATTTTTCCCCCGTAGAATGTGGTAGTGACAATGTCCTACCATCCACTGGTAACCCATCGTTCCGTCCATGTTTTCCCAACACGACTATAACAAATGATAACATTCCAAAGGCAAACTGCATTCCATCTTCCCTTTTTTGTGACGATATCTTCCAATGCGGGTTCGAAGGACAAGTAGTCGGTGAGGATGAGCAGGGCTGTGCGGCCAGTAGTAACACTGGAAAGTCTCCGATAAAGCAGGGAATCAATAACAATGGAAGTTCTGGAAGTTCCGTTCTCATGATATTGTGTATTTGTATCGGGGTCATCATTATAGCCGTTTTTATTGGCGCTTATGCTGTCTCGGAACTAAATGTTTCGTGCTCAAGTTGTCCCCTTGGGGCAAGACTTCAGCGTGGAAGTAGCAATACTCGGTAAGGAAAACACGATTAAATTCTGTGTTGATTCATTTGATAATGTAAAAAAACGTAAAATGCTTTGATTGTTTGTTGTCTGTTACTCAATTTGATTTTGACTGCCTGTCTTTATTTAATATATATACATAGGATAAGTAAGGCAGCAGACATGGAAGTCTCAAGTGCCTCTCGCACCCCATCAAATTATTCAAGCTTTACTATAGAAGAGACTCGTCAGAAGTGATCTGATTTTTATCGACTTTATACCTGTAAATAGTTAACTGTACGTATTTGGATAATGTTTTGATAGTCTGTTAATTTTAAATAATTATTGTTATATTAGTGTTTTAAGTGATAAATGAATTATGCATTTTATATAATCGACATTCAACATGGTATTCTTTGTAAAATTACCTAATATGACAGAAGACGGAACTACTTATTTAGAGTAGTATAATTACTGCATAATATACATTGATGTTATTAGAGGTATTAAATATAAATAATGTTCAAATCATATTACGTACACGTTTCTTACGTTTCTCGTTACTTAATACCTACTTATGTTTGATGTTAGAAGTTATAATGTGTTGTAGTATTTTGTACATCAATTATTTTCTCAAGCACAAAATACACTGCATAATAAAATATTGTTACTCGTTAAATTATTTTTAGCTAAAAAATGCTCTAGCTGCTAGTTGTATTTTCTAATCAAAATATTAAACTAAAATCATGGTATTACTTTTGTGCAAAAAATATGAATAATCATTGATATCTAATATTTTGCCTACTTAAATTATGAGAAATAAATTTTAGATTTTATAACGACAATAACTAAAGAATATTATGTGCCAACCGCCAAAACGTACAGACAAAGGACATACTGTTACCTATCTGGGATTGTATAATACTTTGGTTTCAAAAAATGGTTTTTTAACGTTGAGAATTTAGACAAGAACTGTAAGACAGAATACAAGATTTGATTTTAAATACATGATAAAATTGAATAGCAACTATGTATTTTCATTAGAACTCTGAACTTAAATACATTCACCATACCGTCTTTAATATGTGCATCTTTTTATTAGTTATACAGTGTGTGTAAACCTGTTGTTAAGACCATAACTGATGGTTTATACTTAAGTCATACACAAAAGATCGTTACAAACAACTGTATACAAACAATGGCTGTATTAAGAGTGACTTTGGTGTGGTGAAGTTTTCCGGAAACCCATTACGTTTTTCACGTCCGATTTTCGACGCACAAGAGTTTCGTTTTAGATTCTCGAGATTCAGTTTTGAATTTTTTACCTAACACTGGGAAGTTTGGGAACTTCGCTTCAAAAATTGAATAAACTGGAGCTTTTGGGTTTCTATTACACGTTTATAGTTGTACAAAATATTTAACCAGTTTTGACTTGTTGGAGAAGGCACAAAGCTTGATTTTCATTAAAAATACTCCGATGCAAAACTAACCTTTAAATCTCACCATTTGTATTAATTGCATACACGTGCCCTTCGACTATCTAATTCAGGTTTAGAATGGCTTGCTATATTGGCGTGAAAACGCCCTATACTTGAACAATTTTCGAGTTTCGAGTCAACATTTGTCTAACAAAGTTTGGCTGATTTAAAGGGGAGGGTGCATATATTGTAAAAAGCCATGGTCTGGATATTAGAGTTCCAGGAAAATAGTCCTTACATTTGAGCAGTTAAATTCCTAGCGACGGATATTTCTGGGCATTAGATGTTGGATGGAAATATATCACATCTCCTCGTCAAGAGACTAACTTCAGTGTCTTAGAATCTAGGGCTACAATTTTCAATTTTCAGACAGAACCGATGTTAGCTTCTATAGGATCTAGTGTAATAAAATGCATAATGTATGTATATCTACACTATGCATTCAGCCATACACATTGCACGCGCGTAAACAGTCTGGTTTTTTGACAAAATTGAAGCTTTCTGCAGTGTTTTCGTTTCACTGGGATGTGAAAAACAAACTAAAAATATCTCGCTGCACTCGTCACACTCGTAAATGTGCCGAATTTTCTGCTGGAAAAGTCATATAGTGTTTTTGTCAAATTCTCTGGAATAATAAAGAGTAAATCGAAAGATCCGGCCAAGTTTATGCAAAAAATAACAAAAGTCGGTAGATTGCCCTGACCCTGCCTTCCAAAAATTATGTAGAACTAGGGCCTACATTTTCATAGGTACTAGATGTCCAACATAGTATTGTAAATATATTTAAAATTTTTTCATGAGCATTGCTATCTGAAAATTGTTATGCATGCTTATGGTCCACCCACTATCCGTGTTCAAAGCACTTTACAACTTTGTTTAAAGGGCCCAGTTTTATTTAAGTGTGTAAAACATTTTCTTTAGAAAACCAGAACTTTACATGGATACGACATCATGGCATTAAATACATAGTAAGGTTTCTCTCAAAATTTTAATATCATAAGTTACCATCTTAACAGTGTTCGCAAATGTTGCAGTGTTGATAGCCGCTACCGATACAGAGCGAAAGTGAACCTCTAACATTCACAGTTAACAATAGTTATACATATACATAATATTATTATGTTGAGGCATATTACAAACAGACATGTTACATTGTATTGACGCCCTCCCTCAATAATTAAATACTTACATGCTGCATAATACACACACTTCAAAGTGACAGAAGTACAAGACAAAGCGTCATGTTTTCTCACAATATTCATGCACAAGTATAATATTATAATATGCTATTATTGCTGTATGTATACAAATACGCATTACATACACATTACACTCATTACTGATACAAGCTAAAATTACAATCACACGCAAAAGGGTTATGATGGGTGTGCATTGCTGTTGTTTTTATGTGAAAACATTAGTTTTCAGGTTAAATTAAAGTTTAAATTCAATGTAAAACGTACAAAAGGAGTGAAGACTTAACCGCACATTACATTTTGTTTCCTTTTCCCCAATTCATGTGTCTGTATAATATGTACTTGTAATTGTGTCGTCATTCGTTGTATAGTCTGCAGCTTGCTATTCTCTGCAATTACACGATTATTTTCTAAGGTGAGTTTCAAGTCTTTCAAGTCGCAAGTCACAAGGTTGACACGGAGGAAGAATAAAAAAAATTAAATTGGACTTAATGGCATCTGAACATACAACAGCTGTACTTATATATATACTTACCTGAGCATTGGTTGGTATTGGTGGTTATGTTTTTTATTGTATGCTTATTGTGTATAGGAAAACATTGTGGTCGGAATCTTGTCACTTAACATAAACATAAACATTTTAACATGAGCTCTATCTGTATTCAGTACTGTTGCTTTGATTATTGTACATACATATTCTATTCAGACGTCATTAATTGTAGGTTGTTGTATGTATGTATGTATATAGTGTTAGATAAGTTTTTAGTTTACCCTGAGCTTGATCATTGTTCATGCTTCTACTGTCTATGTATATGTGCATAATATGTATGAGAGAGTGGCAAAAAATATTGCACGGAAAAGACACTTTTTTCCATAGAATATCCTTCTTTTTCACTGAGCAAAATTCAACCCTTATCTACTACATGCGTATTGTCATTGGCCCTCGAATCCTGATCATGACCAAGAGCAAGAGGAAAAAGACAAGAAAGAGACGGGATATCATATTCTGTATCATCAATTGTCGTCCGCACACACATGTCGTCGTCGTCGTCTGTACTGTACAGAATTTGTCAAATTTTGGTGCATTGTTCAATACACACTTTTAAACACACGTATAGGGGCTCCACCCGATGTAAGTTAGTGTGAATGTAAATAATTAACAGAGGGATAAGGACGGTATCCATGCTAAAAACATAAGCCCAGGGTTAACTCTGTCTTTAGGATGAAGATTCATATTTCCACATTTTATGATGTCATTTAGAATTGGCGTAAACCATCCCTTGTTGTGCAAGTCCAGAGTAATTAACTCCAAACTTGCATGTATGTGTAATGTGTAGTTATAGTACTATTAAGAGTTACGACTATCCAACTACCAGCTACGATATTTGTTTAAACGCTTTTTTATTTAAAATGCATTGAAGAATAATATCGTACTATTTTCTGTCCCTCC
This sequence comes from Sminthurinus bimaculatus, assembly GCA_034698285.1. Classification (NCBI taxonomy): domain Eukaryota; kingdom Metazoa; phylum Arthropoda; class Collembola; order Symphypleona; family Katiannidae; genus Sminthurinus; species Sminthurinus bimaculatus. The sequence continues at coordinate 28,258 of JAQIVE010000526.1, forward strand.
CGTCTCAACTCTAGATCGTTAATCGTGCTCAGTATGCATGTTTTTATACGATTTTCGGTATGCGCTAAGCTTGTAAAATACAAATCCAGATACGTTTATAGTAAAAAGTCAAAGAGTCGAAACGCGACACACATAATGTGAAATGACATTTTACACAGCAGAATCAACATCAGCAGCGATGTACTTAAGTACGTAGGTAATATATGCTACAATTCATTCATTTGCATACTTGGATTTTTTCACACAAGTGTTTATAAACTTTGAAATGTCTGCGATAAACTCCCTTTTCATTTTTTATTACATTTTAATGTACAGAGACATCAAGCAGGATTACATATATACACTGCAAATTGCAATATAACGTAAATATAAATCTATGGATGCATGAATTGTGTATATTACACATTCAGTGAAAAATGGAAAAGTGAATAACACATGATGTGACGATATGCTATGTGTTATTGAAATGTATTGAAAATTGCAAAGGAAGCCGAGGATTGAAAAGCTTTCAGGTGTCTAAAGATTCTACAACATATGTATAATGTATAGTGCTCTAAAGACTTATATTTACATTTCATAGAAATTAAAATTTGATTATACTTAATAATATTTATATTGTATTAAATAGCATCAATGGGAGGACTGAGACGAGGAGCAAAAACAAGTACAACTAATTGACAAATGATAATATTGACAAAATGACTTGTTCTCATGAACTTTGCTCAAATATACAAACTATATCTACAATCTATGTAACTGTATGCACCGAATATCAACTATGTGTATTGTATGTATATCTACTGTAGAACCAACAATAAATACACAAGCGATTCTCAGGACAAGTGAGAAGAATTCACATTCACACACAGCCTATGCTTGATGTCTTGAGCAGCATGATAAAAAATAAAAAACATTAGATTAAGTAAAGAAACCCAAGTCCTAGATTTCTCCATTGCTTACTTAATTTCACAATCAACAATATAGCAAACATATTTAACCTTTTTCTGTCACGTTTTTCTAGAGGACTTTTTTTGTCACGTTTATTACTTCAAATATTAATGAAAAACAGACAAACTCTGCTGTGTATAGTGTATATGCAGCTATACAGTGTACAGTTACTCTAAAACCACTGCATGTAACATTTAACCTTCCAAATTTTTTAATCAAGTACACATACAAATCTCATCTCAAAATTCAGATTTACATGGCAGACCATATTCTTAGTTTTGACAACAGGATCATGCACAATGTCACTTGTCAATGCATTCAATATTATATGCATACATTAAATCTTAAATCATCATCATCACTTTTGAACCCAAATGTGGTATGATTTGATCCCACTTTTCATCTGGATTTCCTTTCCAACGTTTTTTACAATATAGGTATTGGCATTGTTCATCCAAAGCTTTCTTCGCCATATTGGAAATGACAAAATTGTTACATGGATGGAGTAACAGTCATGTGTGTATAGATCAACGTAGGGTGAAAATAGCTCCGTAAAAGTCTAAATAAAAACTTTTTTATTTTACCCAAATGACACATATGGCATGCATACTCTTTCATAAAATATTAATGACTAATGACGACAGGGTAAGGTACACACTACACACTTCACACTATACACACATAACGATGAAAACGTTTAAGTTTTTAATCTTCCCCTGATTGCAAAACTCTGGTGACGTAGTCGTCGCAAATCGCAAATATTTACACGTTTAAAATTTGAAAGACGGACATTCTGACACATGTAAAATTTAACTCCGTATTATTATTGTAGCCTCAGGCATATACATACATTTGTAATAAATACGTCTAATTTTTGATTGACAGTAAACAGAATCTTAAAACTTTCAGTGATTCGTTACTAAAATTATTTCTTTTCGTTTCATGCACATACATGCCTATTTCAGTGATCGTAGGGTTTTTTGAGGTTGGTCGTATATGTTAATTATTGTTAACATATGAAATGGAATATCAAAAATGGCAAACTTTGAGGTGCAAATTGTATGCAAATTGTAAATCAAACAACACCGGAAAGTCAACCCACTTTTTCCCCATAATATTCTAATTTCTAATAATTGTACAGTGTCTGTTTGTTCGCACACATGGTAGAAGTACATATGTACATTATGATTTATATTAGTATTCTTTCTATTCTCAATACACAGACGAATAAAATTGTCGCCTCTACATACAATACACTTTTACCTTTAACAATTTAGGGATGTAATATTATATGTCTCTGTATCATAATATTTTTGTACATACTTGTTGGATCTGATATTTCTGGTTCTGGCATTCTGAGGGTCTTTGATACAGAATAATACAATAATCATCATCATTATCGTCAATGGTAATATTGGCAAAGTACATAACATCAAAAATGAACTTGACTACACTTCTCGTTCATCTTGGCTTTGGCTTTGGCTTGTCACTAATATGCATGTTTAATGTTTACAATAACACAGCATAATATATTATAGTAAATAGTAAATACATACACTGTAGCCTAGAATACGAATATAATAATGTACAACTTGATAGAAACATTTCCATTGCACCGTCAAAATATAACATAATATGTATACATAGGTAAGTAGTAAGTAGTAAAAGTACATGGTTAGTATAATATTATTACTTGTATCTTTCATTTCATTTACTTTTTACCTTACCTTTATTTGCTATGAGATTGCGCTGTAATAATAGTAAGTAGTCATACAAAATAATATATTAATCACCAGTACACACATTTTCATCGGCCGCCCACAACACAAAATAAAAATAATGCATCACATCATTACTAAATACTAATCATTAAGTACAGAATATAAGTATACATAATATACCTACAAAGTAAAAAAGGGACATTCTGCTTCTTTTTCTTATACATTAAATATGCATGTACATAAACTGTAAACACAATATCCCATCAGCATGTCATTATGAAAGGTTTTGACCAGGACTATACTTGTACCGCATGTATTTATAATGTATAGTATATACTTTGATATTGTGACACATATCAAGATAATATTATTGTAATATAACGTATAATAAGGGAGCTTAATTTTTTAGTTAGTTAGTTAGTTCTCTACACTGTCTGTCTCTTTTTCTCGTCTGTAGTTATAACAGCACATAACACATAACAGCCTACATCTATATTATACGAACTTGTGTTTGTGTCGTAGTGTACAGTGTACAGATATATATCAACATAAAGCTACACTGCAAATTTGCATACACATACAAGAGCACTGCTTAATAAGCCAGTGTATAGTTATATTATATCGTAGATAGATATTTAGTTTTCGTGACTGTGACTGTTAGTGAGTGTTGGTTTGTTCTTGGTTCTTGATCTTTGGTTGCAAAGTGTGCAAAACGTAAAATATTACATATTACGTTGTGCATTGTACTAGACCATATTACATATTATACATATTATTATCACAGCATTGAGCTTATGAATGTGATATCATAATACATACATGCATACATACATACTATGTACATATGATACGATACATAATGTAGACAAAGGCAAAGGCAGTGAAAACGACAAGAGAATATCACACAGTCACTTATTCATTCTCTCAATCAACCTCTCTTTTCCTCTCCCTCGACGTACATATGTAAGTTTTAAAATACAATACAATACAATACGATCTACCTTGACTCTGATAAAAGTTACATGGTGAATATAATGAATTACAATTATTATTATACAATTGACTAAGAAACTCTCAAACTCAAAACACTTGCCTCATCCATCCTTCTTCTCCTCCTTCTCACCCATGTAAACGAGAACAGTTCAAGCGGCAACTTGAATTTCTCTCTCTCTCTACATTTTTTTGGCAGAAACTGAAACTGAAAGTGAAGTGTGCTAAACTCAGGCTTAGACTTGTATGATAAGTGATAATATTATGATATGATACGTAGTGCATAGGCGCATATTATACAGTGAATAAGATTCTCCAGTTGCTTTGTGCAGTGTAAATAAATAAATACAGTTTTTTTGTGAAATTAAGTAAAGGTAAACAGTGAACAGTGAAAATATTAGGAGTTTCCGTTGGCCCTGTGATTTTTTGGAAAATGCATAGTCGTGATAATACAAATAACAAAAATCATAATAATATTACTTGAAGGTTTCTTGTTGGAGATTTACATAGAGAGAGATGTGTTGAGGTTGTGAGGAAAAATCAGCGTGTGACTAGTGACTAGGGAAAATGTACCAATGTTGTCCAGCATAATGGTCAAGCTATCAGTGTGTCTCCAGTTTCAGCTGTTAGTGCTTGGACAGTTGACCAGTGGATTTATTTATGGCCGTAAGTGAAAAAAATTTCTGAATCTTTTTGTGTTGTTCTGATTTTATTCATTTTTAAGATAAGCATTTTGTAGTGGCAAAAAACGTCAAGGTCAACCACAAAAAAGGAAAATGGACAGTAAGAGTAAAGAGTGAAGCGAAGGAATGGTGAACTTTTTTGTATGTGTACAGTTATAATGTGTGCATAACGTGTGCGTATTTTTATTTGTGTGTATATACAGCCTCCTTGGAATACTTGACGGGATCGGGAGATGAGTCCCTCGTTCAGAGAAGGACGGTAAATTTGGCGGACTATGCCTCGAGTGGCTTCTCGGTGCTGGTTCCCTTGGCGGAGAACAAGTCGACAGCTCAGCCATGGGAAGTGAAACCTGTGGGGGAATTTTCTGTGATTGCTCCCGAAAATATGAGGATCATGGCCATTGTTCAAGGGATGCATTTGAGAACAAAGTCCGTCACCAGTGCATTTCCTCCCGTGTGCCGAGACTATATTATTGTACTGAACTTTTATTTATTTTCAGTTGGAAAAACGATTGTTTAAATTTAAATTATATCCTGTAAGTTTGTTTAATTTTCCCCTAGTTTTCTGATTTTTATTTTCCTTTTCATCCATTATTAGTTCGGAGAAGAGTCAATAAGTAAGATTTGTGGAGACGTTCAAAAAACGGACAAGAAGGGTGCACCCACTGGAATGATGGGAGCAAGGACGTTTTTGAGTCATCACAATTTCCTCAATGTCACTGTATACACCGACGTTAGTACATACATTGAGATGTTGATGAAGAAGCCGAATATGATTGAGATTTCTTTCACGGCCTATCAAAGTGAGTTTTTTTTAAAAAGTTCTGGAGAGACACACTTTAAATATTTTAAAAAGTATAGACATTTTGTCCCTAACATTTTATATTTTTTGTAATTAATTATTTTTTTCAGCCTGCCCATTTTACGATCCGGACGAAGTTTTTTTGAACTGTCTGGATAAAATTATTCCATATGGGCCTTCCTGCATCTCGGCAAATTTGACTTGTGACGGAGTGCTAAACTGTGGATTTTTAACTGAGGGGACTTTTAGCAAAGACGAGACAAATTGTCCCTCACAATTTCCCGAGTTTCCAGTGCCCACGACGATGATTCCTGGACAAGCTCCACCTGTTGCACTCATTCCAAGTTCGAGTCATCCGAACCGAAATCCGGATCAGAATCACAGTCCAAGTGGAAGCGATATAACAGGGTTTGCCCCCTCAACGACGACACATGCACCGCCAAAAACTGGCTTCCCCTCCTGGTGGGACTGGGAGGAGAGGAAGCACAATCGAGCTAATGACATTAATTCACATTCACACTTGTATTTTGGGGGCAAGTCAAATACCCCTCACAGCAACATAGACTTTAGCAACATTCATTTCCCCAAGTCTGAGGTCAAAACTGGATTTGAGCAGTTTGCTCCATACATTGCCATTTTTGTGATTCTCTGGGTTCTTCTCGTCTTTGCCAAGATTTCCCGGTGCTTCTTCCTCGGGCCCAAACCCGCCAGTCTGATGAACGAAGTCTACTCAACCTCTAATTTAATGCAAACCCCCTCTTCTGCCTCACTTAGCAGCAGGTGGGGAAAATATACATACAAAATTATTAAATGTACATACTTATACAAAAAATAATTGTAGTAAGCAGATAAATGTAAAGGATAATAAAAATGTTTTAATTTGTGTGTAAATACTATTTTAGCGCTGCACCCACCTCAGGATTAGTTTTTCAAGAAAGTCACCATCGTCTGCCCTCCGCAAGCTACGCGATTCAACCAGTGGCATACAGTTCGATTGAAGAACCTCCGCCAAGTTACGCCTCGCTTTTTAAAGATAGTGAAATAACTAGTTTTAGTGTAAACCCCACGTCAAGTACCAATCCTGACCCTTTGTCAGCACCTTCCGCAACCTCTACTGCTCCAACTTTAGTTATTCCGCCTCCAGTTTCAAGTCCAACGAATAATGATACCACTACCACGGAGTCAAGATAACACGTGGTTTATATTTGATATAACCGAAAATGTGAATGTTCTTCTTATTGTTCTTCCAGTGTCTACTTTTGAAACTCAACTCTGTGTATAAGTATATAAATGTTTGGATTCCAGACACCGTGTATTTGAATACAGATACACGTAGATACATAGATAATAAATAATATGTGCGTAAGTTTTAGTATGTATTTTCCTTGTGATGAGCTGGAGAAAGAAGTTTTTGCAATAAGAAGTGTATGGTGTATTTATGTAAATTATGCATACTACTAAACCTCCCTTTTAACCTTTTATAACCACCATACTAACACATTGAGATGATCTCCACGTTCTAACCATGTACGTTACATTTTTTTCAATTTGTATGTTTGATGTTTGGGATGAGAAAAGAGTATAAAGTACACAATACAAATAAAAAATAAAATAACAACAACTTATAAATGCTGTATGTATCAAATACATTACAGTTTATATTAAATTCATAACATTGAGAGTGAGTCCCTTATTTCTATACTGTTTCAAGTTTATTGAGCTTGAGTGTGCCGAGTTAAGATGTTGTAATCTCTCAGCAATATAAACATAAATACGATACCGCAGTTATGCTGTATTGTGTGGTTGTACAACAAAATAAAGTATTGACTGATGAGCGCATGTATAAATAATCTTACTTTACTATTAGTAAAGTAAGCTACTAACCTTGAACATTGAGCGAATTTTGTGAGATGCTTGTTTTTATGTCTGTTTGTCTCGTTTTTTGTCCGTGGTCCTCTTATAAACTGCACTTTAAACTTTATTGTCTCACCAAAGTGCTTGTTTTAGGTATGGCTTAAGAAAAAATCGAAAAATACATTTTGTTACAAGGCTTGACAAAACTCTCGATTCTTTTCCTGCTGATATGAGAGTATCCCTCTATATTTGGTACCCACATTAGCATTACCCACCTGTATTTATGAACTATATGCATGATCTATATACGGTACAATTTCTTCTAGCAATTTACGATGCAACATGAAATGACGGATGTCGGCTGCGACCCTTTACCCTTTTAATACCTACAAATTGTTTCTATGATTATTGCATCAATATCGTGTTTTTTATAATGTGGGAAAAGGCGCATAGTGACAATGATAGAGAGACAAAGAAAGGGATAAATGTCACAAATTTAGAAAAAACCAAGGAAATTTTTACTATTAGCCGCATACAGAGAAGTACTTGACTGTTT